>JASANE010029952.1:0-54305 GCA_030248225.1 Trileptium ribeirensis | reverse complement strand
ATGTATGTCGTGTACTCGTTCAGTTACGTATTGCTGTGAAGCTTGTAAGTTTGCCCTTAGTGCACTTGGGTGGGTGGCGCGGGGGGGGTGCAATTCCAGGATTTGAGAAACAACGAAAATTCTTGCAAACTTGGACTTATCGTATCCAGTTTCCCAAGAAAACATACATTTTGTCCGATTCGGTGACAAAAAAAATTTGACCAAATTTTACTGTTCACGTTAGCATTTTTTCCAATTACCCATATATCAACAACGACAGGTTGCCATAGACCAACCATATAAAAGTTCCATTGGTTCCACGTCCAATTGTGTAGACGTCATCAAAATCAGGCCACTTCGACATGAGTTATGGTAAGTTGAATAGAAATAACATTTTTTGGATATTCACTTTTCAGATATTACCATTTTCAAGGGGGTCTACCAGAGTTTGGTCCTACGGCTCCAATTCTATGCTCATTCGAAAGAGCAGAAAAATTAATAGATGAGAGTATGGCGGTTGAGACAATAAAGGGTTTCGACCCGTAAAGAAAGCCAAAATGGCAAAGATATACCTATACAAATCCAAAACCAAACACAGAATAATCGATAGCATCTGAGTTATCACCGAAACGTGACGACCCGGATTGCGAGGAAATCAGTTTTGGGGTATGAGATGATTGGAAGTCCAGAAACTATGAGGGCTTCATTGAAAAGATGGACCGGAATTCACCCCCCTAGTGCACTAAAGCCTGCCGTTTTGTTCCTAATGTCACATCTTGCGACTACCAAACAGACCTCAGTCCACTTAATGCAGATCTTGTTTTAGCTATCTAGCAATCACTTTCATTCTTGGTAGAGCTCACACCGGTGATCTTGCTGTCTCGATAGTTCTGCCACATCCTCCAACATCGCACTGTTGATAGAAATCTACGTTTTGTGGTTGATGCAGCAGACATTATCTTTATTTTTGCACTGCTGATGACTAAGCATATTCGTTTGCTGGCATTGTTTACTTTGGTCCAGCATTGACTGTATTTGGTAACGACTGCAGCAGCAGTTGGAGCGACATCATCCACATAGTGGGCGTCGGTAAATCGTGCTCCTAACTTTTCATATACGACGCCAACGTCTGGCTTGCGCGCCGTTCGCACTACACAGTCCACTGTGAAACCAAACATGGTGGACGAAAAGATTGAGCCGTGCCGAACACCCGTGCGTACTTTAAATAGCTATGCTGTGGTGTTGTTCCGCGCATACTGCGCAGAAAAAAAAGGCTCGGACAGAGCCTTCATCGTTCTGTCGAATTTTCGAAGAGCACCATTCGCTTAGATAATCTTGTATAACAAATGATCGATGTATCGAATCGAATCCTGCCTTGAATCGACAAATGTGATCATAACCCTGTTTTCGGAATTCACGCAATGTTTCAAGGAAAAGATTTGGAGGTAAAGTATCTAATTTACGGTACTCCGGCAAAGCAGAAATCCGCATTGGTCTTCCCGGTGTACTTCTCGCGATGATGTTTAAACCGACTCGCTAATATGGCCTACATGATTTTGAAGTCAATATTTAGGAGCGGGTTGCTTCTGTGGTTTGAGCAGAAATTTTGTCACCCTCCTTATGAAATAGTACAAGCATAGTAGTGCGCCAGTCGTTCGGAATCGCTTCATAGAGCCACATGCTTTTCTGTAGTTTCTCTAAATAGCGCAACATTTTGATGTTAAGAACCGTGTAGCAATCAGGGGCCAGACCGTCCTTTCCAGCAGCGATTATACATATATTCGCTGTAATGTATATAATTATTTTATACATTATTAATAATTTATATGTATATATATGCATACATAATATATATTATATATTATAAATCATGTATATGCAAGATATATTCACTAGCGGAAATGACGATCTGGCCCCTGAATATGGCTTTTAACACCGACATGTTGCGTTATTTTGAAAATTTATAGAAAAACACACTGATAAGCTAGTAGTTTCCAATAAGAAGGGAGACGAATCTCTCTGCTCATGTGAATATATATTGATTAAATACATAGCCACAATAATATAATTTTTTAATATGTCTACTGTAGTAATGCATGTATTTTTAATTAGGTTTGTTTTTTGTTATGTGGCATGGTAAGTGGGTCAACAAAGTAACGGAAAACTCTCAGATATAAAATCTTAAAAGGCATAGGATTTCGATTTAAAAATGCAAAAATTACAAATGCAAACGTACTCATTAAGTATATTGCAGACTTTTTGAAATGGCAAATATCATAAAGTTGCAAAACTGCGAAATAATTTGCTATGTGATTTACCGTATGAATTATAAATGAATCGCTTCACATTTTCCCCATATAATTAGCATCAATAGATTTCTTCCAATCTATTCTTCAAACTCTCGGAAATACATGGTGAGATAATAGACTATCTGGGTTGCGCCTCGTTTTCTTTTAAGAAATATAACTATACCGTTGACTTGCATTTTAAAGACTGTAAACCATGCATGCTAATAGGGGGTTCCCTTGTAGTCCGGACCTCCGTCGCGAAAACCCCTCTCGCGAAGGCATGCTCATTTTGGATAAATGTAAAGAAAACTATCAATTTTTATACTAGAGAATTTCAAACGTCGCTCGCATGCGAAACAAATGTTTTGAGAATCAAAACATTTGCCAAAAGCAACGTAAGTCTCAGTATGTGACCTGGAAACGGATGAAGCTGTTTCACATGGCTCATATTTTAGTAGTAAATACGTTACTTCATGAAATTCTAGTTACATATACAAGTTCTACCATTTATACAAAAATTATCAGGCCAAATATTGCTTTCGCACTAAATATCATCTCAACTGTTGATGTTATGATTCATATTTGGCAGCATATTATATTTTTTATTGGTACCATCTAGTATGTGGGCGTTCAGGATTCATTTGTCCTTTTCACGTTACCGGACCGCCGAATCCGGCTGTAGCGAATGGGATCTGCTTAAATATTCAGAACACAAATATATAGCAACTGTATGTACCAAGCACATCTGTTTACAGTTGTCCATCAATTCCACTAGTTGCACTATATGTGTAAATTTACATCGGATTTTGGTTAAAATATAATTACCTTCCTAAGAATAAGAAAAGTAAGCCAAAGTAGCAGTAATGGCTGGACCAGAATTAGCTACACGCATACCTAAGGTAGATATCACATCACAGATGTACATGTGTCACCGTAGGCGTTGTGTTTTAATCTTTAAGGCAATAAACATTTTTCTGATTCCAAAAATATACAACAAGCGAATTTGCGATCTTTTAAATTTTATTTATGACGTTTGTGGCGTTGTATACAGGTGAACTTGGTGAAAGCATGATAAGTTATTAGATTATACGGTAATGTGCGGGGAAAACGAATTTTATGTACAGCCCTGTTTTCGAACGTGAAAGAACTTTAGCACCTTATATCAAATATTCCCATGACAAGATTGAAGAATACAATGCCATAACGAAAAATGTATATCTCCATCCTGTGGTAGCATGGCGAACAAGAGTTAATTTCATGCAAACTGATTTTGACCACAGTGACGGATTATATAGCATTACATGCAATGACAAGACCAGCGCATTTACATCGTTCACTAAAATGACTTTTCTCTTACAAATCAACGATAGAGAGGAATATTGATTTTCGGTATAAATTTACAGAATGTCTTATATTGATTATATCCTTATATTCATTATATTGTATCGTTATATTATAATCCTTGTATTTATATTGATTTTAACTATGTCTCCTGTCAAACTAGTTTCATGTGTGTAATAGGTTATCTACTGAAGTTAAATAATATGTTAGAATCGGTAGAAGTAAACTAAGAAAACTATGTCCTTTGGGAGAAATTTAGTAGTTTGAAACCGTCATGTTCTAAGTTATAATTGTAGCGTAAATGCATATTGGATAAAAGCAAGCAAGTCCTGTTTTTATGCAGCACCTGACGGTCAGCTCATCGATTCACAGTAACGTGGATGTTCTGGTTTTCACATTTAAAATAAAAAAGAAACAAAAAATAAACTGAATCAATTTGAGGATGGAAGCATAAGGGAATTTAACAGCTGTTTTAGTAAATTTGTGTATATATAGTTTATTGGTTGTCGTGGTTTTGGTTTATTTTCGGAAATAATGCGGCGTTCACGTTATGATGTCCCCAACGTTTGGAACCTATGTACACCACACAGTGTCAGGTACACTGTCGCTACAAGGGTGTCTTAGACAGCCCCATGTTTTTAGTAAATTTTTTCAAAGGTAGCTAGCTAGGGGTTTTGCCATATCTCGACAGTGTCAAGTATAACGTGTCTTCTTGCAGTTTTATTGAGAATGTGCGCCAGTATTTCTTCAATGTTTATATGGTCTAGATACAAATATTGAGAATTTAATTAAGTCTACATACACTCCACAATTGACTAATAAACTGGATTTTCTACAACCGGTGTTCGTTATAGTTAATTCGCGCCAAATTGGTAGCTAAGGGTGTGTACGCCACTGTAATAAATAATTTAGTAGCTAGGGGTGTATCCTACGCCCTCGGCAATTGATTTACAGTGTGAATGTTACCCTTACTGTCTATACGTTAGGGTCACGACTACAGGGGGAGAAACTTTCCAAACAGCGGTGACGTTATAACGTGAACGCAGCATAAAGCCATTCTATATCTGACGTTTTCTCGCAGAATAACCAACGTTATATGCAAATTACGTCGACTTGGTGGTCGGTACACGCCTTAACAGGGTTTCCCACGGTTATCTTATATGTGACCATAAAACAATGATAGTTGTAAATTCATAATTTAACCATCAGAACCTGCGTAATAGCTTGCAACTATCGACAGCCGACACCTTCAAACCTTGCCTTAGGGTTGGTGCTGCAACCAGTTTCAATTGAATATTTTGCGTAAAATATACATGTTTTCGTGCCGGAATTGTAGGTATTTCACTGGCGCTATGATAGCAAAGTAATAAGATTTAGGTTACTAAATCCCAGTATTTTGACGACAATGTGTCTAGGAAAATTACATCGTCAGCTGCCAATCTCTATAGAGCATATAATTTATCAATATATATAATATTTCATGAAATAAGATACACACAATAAAGTGTAAACACGACATACAGGAAGTCCAATGATCAAGTCAACATCTTCGCACTACTAAATGCTTTGATTTATCTTGCGAATGTCAACGTATAGGCGTAGCATAAATTCGTTAAATTATAACATCTGTTAGCCATTTCAGTAATTTCGTTTTGTGAGGATCTTGGACTAAACAGCTAGCGCTATCAATAAATCAATGATTTTAATCGAGAGACACTCTAAATGTCAAGTATTCTATTGTTTGTTCACTCAACGCGTGCTTCTTACAATTTGAACAAATTTTTGTCACAACGACGAATTACGCCTGGATCGTTTGGCTCCAAGCATGGCGCGGAAGCCACGACGTCATTTACGAGACAATCGAGCTGGTAGCCCCGTATACTCGGTAACTAATTCAGTAACTAATTCGCGACGTAATGCGCGCTGCGACAAATCTGACAATTTACGAACGAAAATGTTAAGTCGCTTAACATGTAACGCAGGGAGCCAAAAAGTTCAAACTTCTGCAAACGTAAATTACCAAGGTAGCAGGTCTGTGATTTAGTTTCATATTTATGAGGCTGCGCCTGGTGCTGTATAGTTTTCAACGAAAATCTAAAACGCATTATTGCTGCTAACACCTGTGTGAAATAGCACACACGTTATCGATTAAGAGAAGACAGCGAAATACTTTTGTTTCGTCGCACAGCCAATGGGTACGAAATATTTTTTATTAAATAGCCATACACGACCCGCTTAAAATCCTATTTACTTGCAAAAAGATAGCCGATACATAAACATAGATTAGCTTAATACGTTAAACAAGTGCAATATGATAGCTTCATATTCTTACCTTAACGGCATGTTGTTTTTAAACTTCTTCAGTACCCTTTTTACAGCATTTGCTGAGTCTCATTTGTTTTATGCAACTTTAGGATAAAAGTTTAATCGACGATTACGTTAACCTAGCGTGACCAAAAACATTTGTTTCAAGAAATATATAAACTATTTTACTTGTTCATCGTTCACAACGGCACTACTAATGGCATTGTCACATTAGCTACGTGCGTGTGTATTTGTGTAATTTCGACAATAATTTATTACAAAAATTAGGCTGGTTATGAACAATTATTATAGTTTAACCTAATTAGATGAGCTGCTATTAATAAATTTGGTAAAAAAATCTATCTTGCCATAACTGAAACAAAAGGCAGTTGTTCTTGTTGCTGGTTTGCGTTTTTGCACCAAAGAGATTCAAAAAATTGAAAAGTGCGTGCAAACCTATGCTCATATTTTGTGTTCAACGATAATGCTGCTGCAGTGTCAAATAAGTTCTGTGTCCCAAAGAACCTTGAGTTGCGCAACGATGCATCGAGAGAAAAACAGCTTTGTAAACAGTACCATGACTGCGTACCATAAATATGTTGCCTTTCATTTTTTATAATTTGAACATTCGTAAATATTCCAATTTCGTTTTCAACAGGATAGATTACGATGACAATATTTTAAGTCTTGTGGGCGCCGCACGCGTTTTCGATTGATTAGCGCAATTCAGCAATCCAGAAGTGACGAACCTCCATTCTGACAGGAGTAGGACTGTTCACTAAAGCTTATTTATGTAATATTCTGCTGCCTAACCGTTCAACTACCTGACGGCTAAGAGAAAAACAAAATTTCAAATAGCAGGCGTGTCAAGCATGCTCATGCAATTGAGCTAAAATCGTTTGGTGCAATGCAAATTGTCAACGAAGTCACGAATAGCCGTTCTCACTGACGTCACATAGTTGCTAGCGTGACGTGACATAGTTTCAGAACTGAAATCTATAGAACAATTAAAGTAGTTGATTGAGCGTGGCGTTGAAACTCTGTTCCGAAATTTTGATTAAATTAGACAGTTACGGAATCGGCACTTTACACCTTTTGTTGATTGTCAGTAAGTAAGTGCTCCCCCGTAACTGCTCGATTATCTATACTAGTCTTATATGAAATGTCCGGAACGCTAGGTTTTTGGTCCAAAACATAGTATTTTGAAGACGATTTTTATAAATGACTTGCATTTCTTATAAATGTCCATAAAAATAAACAGTTACAGTACCGATATCATAGTGTGCAAATCGTGAATTTATAAATTTGCTAATTTTTACAGGCAAAACTCCTAATTTTTTGCTAAATTCAGTGGTTCGCGACATCAATACGCTCAGACTCTAAATTTTCATTTCTGTAAATCTAGATAAACTTGGTATCAGTGGGAACATTTCAAAAGAGACATTTTGGAACTCACACTTCATTGGATTCATCAACGCTCCTCAAGCCGGCTTTGAGGATCAATTTTTGTCCAAATTTTTGTTTTTGAGCAAGCAAACATGGAAAACGAACAGGGTACTCGTATTAATCTTGCTTTTGGTTCGAAAACAAAATTATCTGAGCTGCATACTGAATGAAACATTTGGTTACAGAAAAACAGCACCCAAAATCGTATGTGGTTGGCTCAGGATGCATTCTCCAACGATCTGTCTATTGCTAAACTAATCCACGTCAATACAGAGTAGCTCAATGAAGATTGTCCAATGCTTAATGAAACCAGAACAAGACCCCACGAATGCTATGGTGTATTGTAATGTCCCGCCCTGTGATGACCAAGCTGTAATGTAGCATGAGTGTGTAAGTATAGTTGGGTCTAATAGAGCAGCCTACATAAAACTTGACTGATAGATATCTTTATAAGTATTTAAGGGCCACGATGCCATTTATAATAATTACATTTTCAATGTGGAGCTCGAACATTAAAAGATGCAAAAGCACATGTTTCAAAAAGCCCAGATTTCTGAAAATCCACGGAAAAATCAATATAGCTATTTTAATTGATTGTCAAATAGGTCAACTTGTCAACTATTGAAAAATCAATATAGCTATTTTTATCTCGGCTTTTAACTCTTCAGTGCCCTTCGAGTAGATTTTGACATGGTTTAAAGTGACTGGTATACTTTTGTCAAAAATGACCAAGGATCTTTAAATTTGACCATCATTCCGTATAAAAGACCAAACTATTCACCAGTCCAATTTTTCAAAAAAGGCCTTGTACAACACCATTTTTCACACTGTTACCAAGAGTGCATTAGGGAAGAGTATGCACTTCCCTGCACTCACGTATGAACCCGTGTATGATCATACGGACGTTTTCGGTGTGATTCTCCCCCCCCAGTTTCTGGGGGAAGCTCACACACCCCCGCCCTTTTTTTGGGGGGTAGGTCGGACAGCCAATTTCTGGGTGGGTCGGTTTATAGGCAACTGCTTATAAACCGACCCCTTCCAGAAATTGGGGTTGTCTGACCTACCCCCCCCCAAACTGGAGGGTGTCCGGGCTACCCCCGCCCCCAGAAACTGGGGGGCAGGCCGAAAACCCCGCTATCATCAAACACGGGCTAATATGTGAGTGTAGGAAAGTGTCATAATCTTCCCTAATGCACTCTTGGTAATACTATAAAAAATAGTGTTCTGCTGTGTATGAACGCTGACTGTATTGTTTTCGTTTAAAAAATAAACAAATCTTGTTGCATTAGTTATTACAGTGTGGTGCTTTAGCCAATGCCGATAACTTTTTAGTTCAAGGACGATTTCAATGATTTGCATTACTTATCTTTGAGAATACTTTAATAAAATATAAAAAAACATTGTTTGCCTTCATTTTGGATCAACTTTGAACCGCCAATGCACGTTGATGTTTTCAGTAATTTTGTAATATATACATTTAGATGAGTTGTTGCTATTATTTTTTCGATGTCAAGTTCAAGTATGTCTATTTCCTAATTTACTTAGCTTGTCGGTTTTCTTTTCGGAAGACACTTAAATCCTCGCTCTATTAATACACGAAGCCTATGCATAAAATCGTATAATCAATTGTTGTACAATTAGACAGGTCTGATCTTGTCACCAACCTGCTACTGTTGTTCTCGGAGGTTGTCTATGTCTTTTACTATTTGTGTTTGCAACATTCTTACTTTTTAACACAAGCACTTACATGGCTTGCTAAATTATTATAGATTTGATGATGTAACGAGAAAGTTAGTATCATATTAGCTACACGACATCATAAACATAAATAAATAATGTCTTTCTGTGTTTTTTCCAGTTTGGCCACCTTCACGCAATTCTGTCTAAAAAGAAAATAATCCGCTTTATAATATACAGGGAGATCACTTGCTCATTCTATGTGTAATATAAATATTGCTGCTAAAAAGCTGCTCCAATTATTAAAGTTTGTTCCCAACTTCAAGCAATTAACGCTTCAGTCTGTTTAAATTCCTGGTCCGCATGAAAATAATCCCTTTATAAATCGATTTTTAACATTGGATTTGCCTTAGGTAATATCAAACATAAATTCGGCAAAAGGCAAGTTTTATCCGCCTAGTTTCTGAACTCAAAAATTGGTACGTCAACATCGTTTTCCAAGTTGTAGGCAAGGTTGACAGTCACTTAATGATCTGGAAGAGATTGCGGAGGATATTTGTCCAATATGATACACCAAAAAACGTGCTAATGCATTATTTGACTTAAGAAGTGCGCAGCAGGGCCGGATTTTGTCACAGCCTGCCGCGGCTATAATGCCATAATTAGCTAGCCGCGGACAGCCAGTGTTACATTCTTTGGGCCGAGCCAGACCCTAAAAATATATTTAACTAATAGTAAAGTCCGGTCCGGAATGGGCCCTAAAAGCCAGGAATATATGACGACAATGGAAAATCGCTAAAAATGGAAATTGATGATAGTTATGATCATCTATACTTAAAACATCTTTCCAGTTAGAATAGTACAATTTTCATGCATGAAAAGTATGTTTTACATAGCTACTCGGTTGGCTTGTAAAAGGCGCTCAAACAAAAATTTTGAAAATAGCGATATTTACTATTTTATTTTGCCTGAATTTATGCGCTTTGCTTTTAATCACTACTAATATTGCCTTTTGTTGGGCCTATAGCTAAATATTTTCGATGTAATAGGATATGTTAAACTGAATTTAATAAATATTTTTAGTAGCCCGTCCCGGCTATCAAACCCTGAGACATAGCCACTCCCGCCCGTACAAACATACTAGCATAGCTTGGCTATTTATTTTGTTTATGAAGGGCCTGATGAGGATGTGCGTTTTTGTTACTAGACGGAATTGGCTCTGTGACAGAATCCGGCCCTAGGTGCGCACATCTTAAGGTAAATGATGCATAATTTAAAAAGCAATAGTTGTGAATTTTCTGCTATGGATGTATCGTCTTAATTCTTGGTTACAGCATTGATTCAGATTTTTATTACAAGAATTGCATCACACCAACAGTTGGCTGATATTCATCATTTTACCATGTATGTATTGCAATTAGCCATCGACACGCATTATTAATTGTATTTATGTGTATTTCTCCTTTTCCATGAGCAAGAGTTAATCAGCTCCCAGATATAGGCCAATTTCAACTCGAAATTTATTGAAGTCAGTAAAAAATGTTTGCGCGCGCGCCATGGTGAATGAACGACGTCCATGGCGCCATTTGTTAGGCTTAACCTTGCTCTTCTTTACTTCTATGTCACAATAAATGAACTCCCGCTGGTCGCGCACAAACTCGCACAGTACGCTAAACCGAAAACTTCGCCTCGCGTCCATTCCGTTTAGGCAGTAAATTTGTCCGGCCCCACCCGCCGCGGCGGTCAGGGCCCCGCAGGTCGACCGGCCACACTTCCAACTCTATCTGGTGCAGTCCAAGGGTTACTTCTACCCCCTTTCGATCCAGCTGTTCACAAGTAATCGCGTGCTGACCGGCGTGGACGCATCGACCAAAAGGTGATAGTTGCTATAACGCTTTTCGAGCAGCAAAGACGTAGTTGAGCCAAATTTCACACTTTCGTGGAAACTGATCGCCAATTTTCAGGACGCAGCGCAATAGTATCTAGCACGATTGCTAGAATTGGTGAAAATTCATTTATGATACCGAGATTTCCGAGTAACCGGCTGCAAATAACAAAGATGTTTGCCATGAGACCGGTTAATACGATAGTAAACGCTGTTTGTTAGCGTTAAGCGACAGTTTGTACATTTAAACCGAATAAACCGACTGGTATGTTTCAGTAAACTGATTGTCAGAGAACGCTTTACATATGGGCCCCTGGTTTCTGCGTATCAGCGACATAATCGTTTGTATTTCGCAGCGTAAAAGGGTACTTATACTTGGATGGTTGCCTGGCTATCGGAAGCGGCCATGGATAAGTTTAGCTTAGCTTATTAGGTTCACCAGACCGTTAAGAAACACACAAAAACAAGCAATAATTGATAAGGCATGTACCACTTGAATAAGTCATTGGGCCCTACCTGTTTATTTAAGCATTCCAACCGTAGCCAAAAACGGACGAAGATGATGCACAAGCCACTGATACAGTCGAAGTATGACATGCAATCTTAAGTCTATATGCAAGCGAGTATTTTCTGCACTCTAGGCGTACATATCAAGTGAATGTTTTTCCAAAATTGGATCGTATACCAATCAAGGACGAAAAAAATCGGCTACTTTCCATGCTAAAACCAGGTTACTAAGAATTTTACAAGCAATTATGACATTTTTGACCATGCTAAATTATTAAATGGATATAAAATGTTATCTTCGTAGCTTCATGACAAACTTTGGGAATTCGGCAACCGGCCGTTCTCTACTAGACGCTTCGCACGGTCCGTTGGGTTTTTATAGTGTTGGGTTCATATGTTCAAACTGAAGCCTGATATACTGGAATCTATGATTCTATAGTTCTGCCCGTTATTGTTAACCACGTTGTTTCGGCTTTGGCATATAAGTTTATCGTTTATCAAATCACATCGATATAATAAGCCACATAGCAAGGCCGCAATCACGTTTACTTAGTGCCATGTTCGTCACCTAATGATTTCATATGTTAGGAGCATCGTTTATCTGTTTTTAACAAAAACGAATCCAAATGGAAAAATTCTGATGCCGGCGGTAGTTGCACACACGCCTTCTGAAATGGCTGGATGGAAGAAACAGATAGACGACCCCAACATGTTTTAACAATGTCCGGCATTACATTGCGGGTTATTTGAACTATAGTATCCAAACAAGTTTGAAACGCTGTAGTTATTGTAGTCTAGTAATTTGGAGAGGATGGAAACCAACAAACAGCAATAAACAGAGCGGGTAGAAAGTAGTAACAGCAACAAACCGGACCAATATAACACAAATAAAATACGGAAAACTAACTACTCGAATTTCGAAGTAGGAGCAAGCAAAACCATTTACAAAACCACTGCAATTTTGGGAAATACTATTTGGATCACACTTTATATCATAGCCCATGCGTCTTTTTAGTTTATTCTACCACTGGAAAATCATAATGATTGCTGAATGGCTTGTTTAGTTTACTTAAAGGTTACGCAGCAGCAGACAAGGAATTATATTGCTTGCTATTACTTAGACTAAACCCAACGCTAAATATCTGAATATAAACACAATAAACCTGTAACGTAAAGAAAGGATTTTAGTTCTGAAATATTTTATATATTGCATTTAATGTGATGGTTCCTGGTGGGCACAAGTTGCAAATAGGCATTACTGTAATCGGGATTCCTAAACCGTTCATGAATGGGTAGCCTAATTTGACTCACCGTTCCAAACCAAACAACTGCCAATGTAAGCAGTAATTGATAAATATTCAAATATTTCCACATCGAAATGAAAATTTGCATCATTATTGAAACGATTTCCAATAATATTCATTTCGATGGAAATTGCCACTTCCGGCAAATATCTGGGAACACTTAAGTGGGAGTTCAGAGAATATTTACAACAGAAATACGAGCTGATATCTCAGTCAGTAGCTTTCATAATGTATCTATCATTTATAACATATATATTATGAGCATTATACACATTATGTGTTACCAATGGGATATAATTAATATATAATACCACATTTTGTGGTATGAACTGATCTCATTTGATTAGTTTGTTTTATACTTCGAGTGCATAACCTCTCGGACGGCTGCAATCCAGTATAAGTGTCAAACAACAAACACTCATTGACTGTTGCGTGTCCCGTTACGGAAGAATGATAATATTTCAAAATCAGAAATGATTACCATTTTTCAGATTCAATTTGGTAAAATTTATCACTTAGATAATGAATAGTTCGGTTGAGAAAATGGAGGTTGAATTTATAGTAACTCCCACAGCCATCAGGCTATGACATTGCTTTAACAGATCAAAGTTGCCTATCGGTCGGGAGGACGCTCATTATCTCATTTGGACACTGCTAAAAGCACCGTATATGGCCGCCAGTTGGCCGGTGCTGCGACAGCTTTTAGAACAACGGATTCCCGAGCTTCTTGGGGAGAAGCAATGGGCTTTCAACCAATTCAAGATAATTGCGAATTTGAACGTTGACTGGTAGTTATTCCTATGTATCTCCCAGCACTAGTCCTGTATCAGCAATTAGCGCAAATTTATGGTGTAATGCTGTCTAAGTCCTGCATGCTGTTGTAAGTTATTTATTCGTAAGATAAAAATTTTGAATGCGTGCAGAGAAACGCTGCTGAACTTTCAAACGAGATAACTTGTATTGAGTATGGAGTCGAAATTAATGCAGTTTATATTATACTGAATGCAAAACTTTTGGTTTTTTAAACGATTGGAAAGTAAATATGTCGTCCGGGCCAACATAATTTAAAACGGAATTTATTGAAACTTCAACGAACAACACGGAAATACATAACCATATCTAACCCGGGTGACAGCATGTTTAACCTATAAAAATGCATTGAAATAAGATACCCGAATTAATTATATTTCAATGAGCTATTTTCCAGATCATTAGCAAGAACTTCGAAAGCTAAGCAGAAGATAAAATAACAAAAGTCCTAATTATATTAAAAATTACAATTTTAAGCTACTTAGTAAAATAATAGAAACATTCAAACTGCTTAAGGAAATAAAACACGCATTCGTCCATTGACAACTCCGATGATGCCGATTCCAAAACGCTATTCGTCGTCACATCCGCAGCTTGCTATGACGTCAGCGTTGCTGGCGTTGTTTCTGGTATTAACCGTTTTGTTCGATTCAGTTCGATCGTTTGCTTTGAGCCCAGCGTGGATCCGAGATGACGATGGTGAAAACTCGCAACAAGGCTCGGCACTCGCAGCAGATGATGAACAGGGCTCTTGGCTACTCGTTGGCAAACGGTATCAATTGAGAGACGCCGGATCAAAAGTTAGAGCGTGGCGAGCTTCATTTCGGCGCCGATATAAACGAATGGTTGAAGAATCAATGGACTAATTATATATATCAGCTCTGTAATGAACCAAACAAAGACAGCATCGTAGCCTTTGAATTTGCTAAACTTTTAAAAAGTCGAACAGTTTATAGTTTGTCAAAGATATTTTCTGTTCCCGAACTTCAAATTTATATATGAATAATATGTTCAAAAAATTTTAATTAAAAACATAATGTTCGCGAGCAAAAACTCATAAGCCATTTCACTGCTTTTGTTATGGCCATAAATGCTCGTAAGAGGTTGTATGGGGTTAAATTTTCCTAACCTCGGGGCGTCGGACCCCCTTTGGCGAGATGTATTGACCCCTGTGGCAGGTGCCCCAAACCACCCAGGCGCCGCGCCTTCCCCGACCGGTTCATCCCTGAGAACTTGAAGGCAGACCCACACCACATCCCAGGGCTCAGCTGCTCCCCCGGATCTCGAACCTTGAGCATGTATGGTTTATGGCGTCACAGATGTATTAAATTCTGGAACAAACATGAATTTTAACTCAAAGCTAAAAAATGTCTCAGAACTGTCATTACCTGTTGAAAGTTGCTCATACAGAACTTGCACTGAATTAAGAAGAATTTCCCGTTTGTTCCAAAACAAAGTATGCATTTTTCGCAAAGGGTATAATTGCAAAATAATATGCTAGTAGGATAATCGTCGGCTTTGTCGCGCATAAGAGAATAAATGTTTATGAAGAATAAAATTTTTGCTTGACTGCTGCTATAATATATTTTCTCACATTCTTATGTTGGTTCAGTATTACATTTTCACAGCAAACAATACACTGTTTCGCGTAAAAGATATATGTTCAACTAAGATTTCGTTTATTTGACGTTTAGTCTCTTGTTTGTACAATACATCAGTAATGTATTTCCGATAGAATTTTAAGCAATGTCAAAACATGCATTTCAAAGTTTTTGTTGTTGCTAACCCCTATATGATCTTCGTTAATGCGCAGTGATTGCTGTATATGAAACAAATCTATGAACCAGAATCTCAATGCGTATCTTGCAATGCTTAACAAACTGTAGTCTGCTACAGGAATTTAACTGCGATTGTACAGAATGCTAGGTGGGAATGCAAGTCATCCAGCTATCTAAAAGCTGTAGCCCGCTCCATTGAAGAATACCGCAAAGACTCCGAATAATAACGCTCGCCCATTCGAGCTTCGACAAACTCAGCTAACATAACGTTGCACAATATACCATGTTCCCGTTGTGGCAGCTCTGAGCGTTGTCTTTTAAATGCATGAAGCTCAACAAACATGAAGCCTTAATTGTTTCACACTTTTACTGCTAATATCCTGAGTAATGTGTGTATTATTCTATTATTATGATTTGCATTCACACATTGTCGTTAATTCCTTCAATTGAGTGCAACACTACTATAATACAAAAAATATATTTTACACCTTAAATAATTTCAACTCCATGCTTTAAAAGGAATTCTCCAGGTTCTCTCACAATATAGAGAATATATAGAGTAGAATTGCTGTAAAATACCAAAGTTCAAATGGTTTCTGCCTACACTTCACAATAAAAAAATTATTTCAATGCAAAACTGTCGTATTATAAACTGCTACTGCCAGGAAAATAATCGCAAACTTTCATGTTTCTGCCAGGTTTGGTTGCTGTTTTCTAGTCTATCTTGTTTGATCAGTCTGTGTAAGCTTTCATTTTTTGTTCACAGTGTTAATAGCTTATTATATGTATCACATTGTACGCATTTTTGGAAAAACATATCGAGTATGTCATAAATGAAATTTATAAAACATTTTACGGAAAACTAACAGAAAAAACTAATATTTGTTGTATGAAATCGTGAAATTAACCAGATGCAGCGCCAAAATCGTTGGGTTAGCCATATAGCTGTTGCTTTACTTAAGTAAAATTACTTTAACTTTATGGTCCTACACAATGGTGAAATCAGTTATAAATTTGCATTCGGCAGTTAATCACATATTATTACACTACAAATATTGTTTAATTTTCTGGCTTTAGTTTTTTTGGAACAATAAAATGTTAAATTAATGTTCTCACCTCAGCAACCCATAAACTTCATACTCGGCTGAGCGGTTAAAGAGACATATAATATTACCTAGACAAAGTGACAGACTTCTTGAACAATAAATGAGTAGCCCACTCAACTAGCCATAAAAAGTCAAGATTTCTGTGCGATTAACTAAATAAAATTATTGGAACAAGGTGCCAGACCAGCTGAATTACTCATAACGCTTACAGAAATAACATGTGAAATCAAAAACTAGTCATCATTTGCTGCTAGTCATCATTTTTCCATTTTGACCAAACCTAACTCAGTCTGAATGCAGAATAATAATGAAGAACGCCAATAAAAAATTCGATATCTTCTTGAAAATTATTATAACTTAACCACAAAAGTTGTGAAATTTTTCGAAAAAATATGGCCTTAAATAAACTCGATGGGGTGGGGTGGGGGTTACCACCCCTAAGTTTAGGACCCTAAGCTCCCAAAGCAAATCAACCCTTAAAGACTCTGCACCCCTTCCCCGGCGGCGCGCGGTCACAAGGCGAAGACCCTCGAAGCATTTTTCGCAAAAAATAGGGAAAATAGGACGAAAATAGGCAATTGGCAAAAATTAAAGGAAAAAATTATTAGTTCCTAAAATCTTCGAAAATTTACGCCCCTCCTTCTTAACCTATCTCCCATCTGAGGACTTCCTCCAACCCCACTCCCTCCTACCGACTACGCTAGCCTCCAAAGCCGACGTACCTTCGACGCAGATGCCGAAAATTCTTTTAGCCCGACAATAATGACAACGTGATATCAGACATTAATTCGGCAGAAGGTAGGTTAGACGCCTGTAGTTTGAGAACTTAAAGATAAGCACGCCAGCTTGCTATCTAATATTCTAGGTAATACAAAGTGATGCACTAATCCAGTTTGTCGGGGGTCGTGTGTTGTTATTCTCACGTTTTGTTCCTTAAGGAATTGCGCCAACAGGTTGTACATAACGTAGTGGATAAAGTACAGGCTCGTACCATAGCGATCCGGGTTTAATCCATCGGTGCACTATAAGTTTGCAAAATATTAACGAAATGCGTATAAATACATACAGGAAAGGGCTGGTTCAGCTGAAGAGAAACAAAAAACAAAAGTAAAAAGTGGAAGTCCTAGAATCCTAGCTATGTATTAAAACTGCTATAAATTAATAAATCAATCGTCACAAGATTTTAATAAGAATGAATTGAATTTGACATGGACCGTGGTCGCAATATTTTGGATATAGCCAAAAGTGGTGCTACAAAAGAGTTCCATGGGTTATCCTTCGTTTCTAAGCAACAACGGCCTTGATAATAAATTAAGTATTTTCGTAAAATTAAAGCACTAAACGCAGCTGTAAAAATACATTGTACATATAACATAAATTATTACTTCCTGACATGGTTTCGCGGTTTTAGTTAGCAATTTTTCGAAGCCTTTGTAAACCGTTGAAACTCAACTGTCCCACGGAAACATATAATTTACAGCGTACATAATTAGCGAAATTTTGTTGCAACTCTTATAGTTCAGGAACCAATCGAGGGATCCAACTCAATTTTTTGTACATGGTTTTCTTCACGCTACCTGACTTCAGGTATAATAACAAGCATCCATCTAGCATGTTTGATAGCAGATAAACAAAACCAGGTTTCAGGCTAAACCTGTTAAGTTGCCATATCCTTAGCCTAAAAATATGGACTAGCGTTTATTCCATAATCGTGTCCAAAACGGATTTGTGTTTGTGGCTGCAAGAAATATGTGACATAAAGCCTAATATATATACATACATGTACATATAGAAATACATTTCTTTGGATGGTATATACTCGTTTATTCTATTTTAATTTAAAAATTTACATATATACATGTATTCAGGGCACACCTCCAGCGGCAATAAATTTTTCCGCCATATATTTGTGAATGTCTACGATATTTTATTTATTAAGCTGTAATTGAGCAATTTTCGTGAAACGTTTATATGTGAGTATATTATAAAATATATGCCCCCTTAGGTCTTTACGTCGACCCTGTTTAATGGTCACCACAACCTCAGGATCAGACATTTTTAACGTCATCCCAGAAATATGGGTAATCATGTTGTCGGTCATCCGACGAAGTAGTTATCAGACCGCAGTGAAACTATAAAACCTGTTTAGGGAGCGGCTACATGTCCAACTTGTCTGTCAGTGAAACAGTAACGCAGATTAAAATCACTAATTCAGCGGAACGCAAACATTGTCGTTCAAAATACGTTAACTTTCAATGCACAAAATTGAAAAATGAAATGCTGCTTCAAATTCACGAGTCTTTTATTCTTTTATCCCACGATTGAAAAGATACCACCATTAATATTAGCTGAAATAGTGAGCAGAGTTTTCGCAAAATTGTGCAAAAAAGGTCTTTATAATTCGTTTGCAGCAGCATAACTTACTGCAGTATTGATCGAATTTTCATTTTCTTCATTCTACGCCTAGTGAAACGCAGGTGTACACATGGCTTTGTGTCTGCGATGTTCCTATTATTTCAAAGCCGAAATAATTTAAAAATAACTTTTTGATTTTAGCTATTTGTAGTCCCACAATATTTCAGGTTATAGCTCTTACCCGAGGCATCGAATCAAAAGGCGAGACCAGCGTCATCGATAGCTAAAAAGCATTTGGACTTTTCTTATTACAGCAGTGGTTTTCGAACTACAAGTGACAAAGTTTAAAAATACCACAAAAATTCAAATATTCAAAATTTTGGCGAAGTAAATTTCTTGCTTCCTAGAGTGAATGACGGGAATCAGAGCATTATTTAATCGGTTAAACAAGTTGATTTTATTGTTTTCAACGCATTGGTATTGATTATGCCATTATGTAACCTTGTGGTACGCCGCACAAGGCTAAAGATGTTAAATTTTAGAGGTTAAACTATTCAAATTTTTACAATTTTTCAATTTTGTTGTAAAAAGGAAGCATGACTGGTCATTCATATCAATTAACCTTGTCGTAAGCTGCAGAGGTCTAAAGATGTTAAATTTTAAAGCTAAGACTATTGAAATTTTGCCAATTTTTCAATTATGTTGTACGAAGGAGACTTGAATGGACATACAGGTTGTCTTATTGCTGAATGCGATAAAATTAATTGTATTAGTGTGGTATGCAGTAAAACGAGAGGGCTCTGTGAGCCTACAACGCAAAAAAAATTCAAATTATAAAAACTCATCATTATTCAAATTATAATTTTCTCTGAAAGTTGTTAAATGTGAACTCTATAACTTTTCGTTTATTTGATCAGTGAAGGGAAAAACAAAGATTTCTACGGTTTTGAATTATTGAATACAATAAAAGCTGTTAAAATTTGGGGTTTGAAAAGGTATATATTTTTGGAGTTTGTAAACTAAGATAAAATGTAATTATGTTTAACCATTGTATTCGCCAAATAGGACAAGAGCTTGAAATTGGCTTACTACGTTTAAAATGTAGTTCAAATCAAATTATAGTTTTCCTTAAAAGTTAAGGTTTTAATTTTCAAAACTTTTCGACCGATCATTGAAATAAAAAACAAAGAGTGTTAAGGTTTCGTTTTATCACAAAATTACCAAAGCGTTGCCATAAATGTATTGCTGGTGTATTAATGCTACCATGAGAGTTTAAAAGGTGCTCAGGAAACTCAAATTGTAGCTGAGTACAAACTGGCTACACCTGCACTCGTTCCGCTTCCGCTTGCTTTTTTAAAATTTCTTAAATTTGAAATTTCAAATTTAAATTTCAAATTCCATTTTTTAAATTACATATGCTGTGAAGATTTCAGTCAAATTTTAGTCCACGTTACATTCAGAAACAGCTAATTTGGAAGCGATACTGCTCTTAAAAGTTTTGCCGACTTTAATTCCACGTGACAAGAAACGAAACAACGTATATCACTTAAAATCTGAAATTTAAGATCAACAATTTCATGTCGTTCACACACATATATACACACTCAACTATAGGGAACTATTGATTTGTTAAAATCCTAGCCAAATCAGTCCGTTTTTCGGTAAATTTCATATCGAAGCAGCAATAAATATTCAACTGATTTTTTCCAAAATATAAGTTTTGAACTTTAAAATCTTTGTCAAAATTAGTCTCAAAGCGTTGCCACTAGTATAACGCTATTGTCACTTAAATTACAAACACTGGCAAACCTTCATATAAATCGATGTATTCGCTGCTAAGTCAGAGGCGTAGCCAGAACTTTCCACGCAGTGGAAGATGGCGCACAGGATTTGCTAGGTGAGGCACAGCGTAACCATACCTTGCGCCCATAAACATGTACTTCGCTTTTCTGGCGTCCTTCATAGGGGTAGGCACGACCTCTTTTCCCCCTTTTCCCGTCTTGGCTATATGCCTGTACCAAGATACATAGTACGCTACTAAAATGGTTCAAACAGTAATTTATTGAAAATAAACATTGAGACTGTGTAGTCGAATTCATGCAACTCCCATGAATTAAACGCTATTATGCTCGTTTATGCCAAACTTCCGAGAACAAATGTGACAAAGCTAATGAAGCTAAATCTTAAGTTCGAATAATGAGAACATTAGAGATTTTCTAAGCTGCTGAGCAACAAACAAATACTCCTTACCAAACATGCTTTTGAGAAAATCATATGATTGAAATATCATTCGATTTTATGGCTTAAATTTCAACAATGTGTAGTTTCATAAAAACCTGAACGGAATGTACAATCATTGAATAATACCAAGAGAAAAACGCATGTCATATCTGGGAGTATGACAATTGAACATCTAATTTTTGGTCTTAGAGTATAATTGTATCCAAAATGATGGCATTTCAAAACCGAAATTCTGTGTGTACTAACACTAAACGCTATGGTCATAATGTGTGACTCGATAATTTAAAAGAGCAGCGTCTTCCTGTTGGTATATGCATATAGTAGATCGAAAATTTTTATAAACTGCAATTATAAACACGTCTATCATCAGGCACTGAAATTATACATTCACCTGCTGTAACTAATACCAAGATATCAATGTGCTTAGTCCTATGGTGCCAAAGACATTCGACATATTAAATAATTTTTACTAATATATCTGATTCAACAATACCCTCTCTGTTCCCTGTGTGCATTCAATTTTATAAAAACGAGTAACATAATTATTTATTCAGATCAAAATTTTTAGTTTTTATGTCTACAAATTTTGACACATATGTTTACTACATATTTCAGGTTTTGGTTCTAGATGCATTTACTCGATGTATGTCGTCCATCAATCGATCATTCGGCCGGAACCAATATTACTTTTTCGTAATCTAAAATAACACAATAACTAACATTGTAACAAATTTGAAAAGTGATTATTAAATAAAGAAGCACAAATAAATCAATTCATGTTAAAGCTGCGTCATCAAATTAGTAATTAGAAAATAAACAGGCCCTCTATCGACCGTGGATAGAAATAATGTTGAATGGAAAACTAAAGTCATAATAGAAGGTGTCAAAAACTCAGGTGACAGTCTCTACAAAATAAGCCAAAATCTCCACATTTGTCTACGATTCAGTTCAAAAATGCAGTCTACTGTTTTCACAATTGCGTGTACATTTGCCGCAGCGTAAAATCTGTAGCCGGGTCTAAGACATGTTAAAATAGCAAACTGTGCTGGGGGTTAATTAAACAAGTTTTTATAACTGTTTTTTAATAAATATTCCTGCATAAATTATTTTGCTTCTTGCATCCAAAATTTCTCAATACCACTCAAAACAGACAAATTACTTAACACAAATAGACGTTTCAACAGCGTCTCGGAACTTCTTTCGCACAAAGATACTGCACATTTTCAGAACTTATATGTCTTATTTAATTTGTTCTACAAAAGTTGGTGAGTTGCCCTAAAGTGAAGCAGAGCGAGACGATGCTCGAAACTAGGAATGCACTGTATTGATAAAATATCCATTAATATATCACATTTTTGAATATTGCATATTTGTGCTGCAACCGCTAACATTCGATTTTCTATGGTAAAATTCAAACGCTTCAGCCTACTGTATGTGACATCTACTGTTTATGAATTAGATATTGTTTTTTGAATAAATTCATGCTCGAATTCATCTAATAAAATCACTGACCATTTGTCCTTAATAACAGTTATCAACACTGGCAAACAAATTATCCAAAAATAATAGGCTAACCATCAGGGTATACGTTCCGTACCAAAATAACGTGACGACCCGTGTTCTGTAATACCGTAGGACGAATCAACATTGCACTTGCTAAAATAATAGTTTTTCCTGCAAAACTGACGTATAGGCAAGACGATATCCACAACTCCAAAATAACAGATAACTCTCGCAGTAGCGTCCAGTAACAGGAACATTCAAAAATACTTGGATGTATGCACATATCGAGACATTAATTGAGCAATTACAAATGTTATTTTCAGATGTTCGTTTAAACGAAATAGATGTATTTTCGTCTATAATCAATACACCATAATCATTGTACTCGATCATGCGCAATTTGAGCTTTTACATAACTTAAATTGCTTAATTTTGTGCTAGTGTAAAGCTGTGCAGTGGCATAAAATAAGCTATTTACAGCGAAAATGACATATTTGGTAAATTATTACGCATAATTTATTACCACCCACAAATTTTCAATTTACTGTGTAATTACTGCATTATAAGATAGGCACTTAGAAAATTAGTGAGTGCATGAAATTTTGCAGCACCCACAAATAGCCATATTGGTGGCTTCTAAGCAGCACCCAGTAAATTTCGAGAAATTTTTTATCCTCACATCTAGTTTTAAACTGGACGATTTATAAGTAAATTTTGATTCCGCGTGTAATGGTAACGTCACAATCGAATTGTTCCTGCTTTGATGTTAAAGCTGTAGCAATATATACGGTTACCTTCAGTGCGTTCTCGTTTTATGACAACGATATACCTGTTGTAGGTACACAGTTTAGATGTCGAGTGTAAAAATTACAAATCTTTATTGCACGCGGAACACAAATAAAAATATTACCACCCCAAGTTGATTTAAATATTAATTTTTCCGTAAACTGATGGCATTTGCATTTGAATTCATTTCAACAATACGTCAAGTCTACAAGTTCATCAAGAAAATTATTCCAGTAGTCTTTCGTTCAATATTACGGATATTTTGTGGCTTTAAGCCATCATATTAAACCTAGAACTTTGGCAGGGCTTGCCACTCCTCAGATTTACCGCTGGGTAACTAAATAATTGCAGAATACTTACAAACAAAACACAAATGAATGTAGTTCATATTCTTAATAAAATTGCAACAGGGATGGAACAAAATCTCCGCTTACAAAATGGAAGTCATAGTTTCTGTCGTACTCAAGGAAATTGTCAAAGCTTAAGTTTTAATATTGTTTGTGAACTAGAAGTAAACATTCTTACCAGCACGTTTTCGGTATCGTGTGATAAAAGCTTGTCCGTTGCAATGTGAAACAGTACAACATGCTATGAACAATCCAATCAGAAGCGCAATTACGACCGTGGATTGGCAACTATTTGGCATTACTCGCATTTTTATATAATGTTTTAAGTATGTTATTATGTTTTCTGTTAAATGTTCAAACCTAGCTAAAATCTAACTGTAGTTTAAATATACAGGGTGTCCCAGCCAACTAACCCGATGTTTTTTGAATAGTTTTCTTACAACCAAATGGATTTTAACCAATTGCTAGCCTCATCAAGCACAAGTATTAGGGTTTGGTTTGCCAGAATTTGGTCAAAAGTTCTGAACGCGATTACGCACCATTTAAATGTCAGCTTATAATTTTTCAGGCTTACTTTTAATTTCAAGCTGTTTTATTATGCAATACTGCTACTAGTAACAATTTTTAGTGAATACCGCCTATTCAGTAGAGCATCGCTCTGAATGTGCATGTTGGTTTGAATGAACTAAGAACGGTGTTATGGTTCAAGGCAAATTCAGTTCCGAATTCAGGCGCAATCATTCTACCCCATCTGGGCGGTCTATACGAAAATGGCACGAATCATTGATGACGGGCACGCTGTTCTTCCCTTCGGGATAACAGTCGGCCGTCTAACTCGGGCGAAAACATCACACGAGTGGAGCAGCACATTTCCATCCGCCGTGCGGCTTGTCCGCTTAAAGTGTCGCGTCAAACAACTCAAGGAATTTGAAAAATTTAAAGTGGCACTATTACAACATTAAGATTATGCACAAATTGCATGACAAGGGCCGTGCCAATCGCCATGCCTTTGCCATGGATGAGCTGTAGCGAATATCAGCAAACATAGACCACCTCAGCCAATTGGAATTCTCAAAAGATGCACATTTTTACCTTGCTGAATGGATAAACCGACACATTAGTCGTTAATGGGCGCTGCAAAATCTTAATTGGGTGGTGGAATATGAACTCCATTCGCCCAGGATTACTATGTGGGCACTTATTTGCGCCCATAGAGTCATTGAGTAGTCCTTCTTTGATAGATCGGTGATCGATATCTTGAAATGCTATAACAAACGGTTTGGCCCGAAGTCAAACGTTTAGGGGTGTCTGGCAGCATCATTTTTATGCAAGGCGGTGCCCCGCCGCACTAGGAACGCAGTGTTAGTACATGGCGCTTTGAAGACTTGCCTGGAAAATGAATGGGACGGGGTTCATCAAATATACCCTGGCCAGTGCGGTCTCCGGACTTGTCGTCTTGTGACTTTTCTTATGGGGATTTATAAAGTCGAGGGTTTACGCAACATTTAGCTAATATTGCTGTATTATAGTCGGGAAGTATGGAAGCTTTCGACGACTTTACTTTGGAGATTTTTAATAAGGTCATTTTGTCGTATCGAGATCGGCTGGAGCTTGAGCTTGAGCTGAGCTGATGGGGAATGCGGGCGGTCACGCTGAGCCGCAGGATTGAATTACGTAATAATGCCGACTGACACGGTAGGATATTTACTGACTATACTGGTCTTGTTTTTGTTAGGGCGCCAACCGCAAATGTTCTATGCAGTGCGTATAACCACATTTTACGGAGAGAATATGTTGCAAACCAGGGTGCCAGTTTTTTGGTGACTCCCATCCGCTACTGTTTTTACGATTTTAAAGAAATTCATACATACTAGAACTAAGTATTAATCTGAAGGACCCATAAAAATCGATTTAATTCGTTTTGGAATAGATACTGTCATTGGCAAAAAAGTTCGGGACGCTTATATGGGACACCCTGTATATCTTTACAGATCAACTGTAATATGATGCGACATGCGATAAGCTGTCCGATGAAAAGCACTATTACAATTTTTGATTTGAAACTATTTAACGGCGTCCATGTTTATGGAACTGCTGTTAAGTACGTGATGACATGTTGTATATATAATAAATGTTCATCAAACCAAACTAAAAATCTAATTATAAAGGAAAAGAGCCCAAGATAAACAGAGCGAAGGAAATAAAGATATGATACAGAGCAAATATATACAATAGGGTGACTAACACAAAGACATAACGGGCTTATGCAATGCACAGTTTCTTATGTATCCGCATGTTTTTCTAGCCTAGTATATTTTTCAGTATCTGTAACAGAAAGACAACGTAGAGTAAATGAAATAATTCAAGAATATAATGTCAAATATTAATGGTTGGTATAATTTTATTATATCAGACCATAGTACTCTGGTAATTCTGTACTACTTATTTCGGGAAAAATTCTTCATGACCATTTGTATGTTATTTTGCTCCCGATTTACGTACCTTATGCTTGTGTCAGCTTTAGGTGGGTACACCATGGTTGTTATTTTGTTAAAATCATGAACCAAATCGCAAAAAAATCACGTTGACATTTCTATCATCAGTATCCTCAGCTTAGGGAACCCGAACAGAGATTGTAATGAATGATTCCAATTTGAATACACGTGTCTCCACGTTTGCATGTTTGTTAGAGTTCAACAATTTAGATGCTGAATCTAACATGTGTATTCGTGGTCTATGTTTGCGCACATAAATACACGATAAAAATTCGGTTGGTAGTCGTGTTTGAAGTGTATGCGGTCAGTAAATTGCAATGGTGAAATCGTAAAATATTGAAAATCTATCAAAAATATGTAATAGAATGAAAACAAAACATAAAATTTCCTGTATCGCAAATCTTGTTCCGGTACATAAAATAAAATCGTGATTTGTCAACGGACAGCGGTTGTATCAGGGGCGGCGGAGCCGGGGGGCTAGGGGTTGAGCCCCCCACTTTTAAAAGTGGGGGGTAAGCCCTTCTCCCACTTTCGAACATCAACAAGCCATCACCTGTGCCTGTGGAAGGCTTAGTGTATTCAAATCCACGAACTTTCTAAAACGTTGTTAGAATGTTTTATTGTGAATTTTTTTGTTTTGATTATAGCCTGCTCACAAAATTTTTTTGCCTAATTACTTTATTTACTGCAATGTTATTCATACTGCTTTGCATAGTCAAGATTTTCTTTGAATTATTTTGTTTTGTTTTTTCTCGCATACTATCACTAGTCGGGTTGAAGAAAAAATGTGATTTTTAAAAAATGTTGTTCAAATATATATAGTTTCTATGTCAATGTGTTTACTTAAATGTTTTTAAATGTCATTTACACGATTGTCGAACCTCTTAAATTAGAGGGGTCAATAATGAAAGTATGTGGTGTATGGATCCATCTGGATGTGATTTTTGTGTTGCTGCCCTCATTTAACCCTGGCGTTACTTACATAGCCAGAGGGGCCAAATCGTGAAGTATTGTATCACTTTAAGAATCCCCTTGCGTACACAGTTCAGCAATCCCCCATCCCCGTAGTTTCCAAGCTGATACATTAAAACGCACCATCTATCCCAATGACGCTCGCAAGGGGCACTATTGAGGATAAGCATTTTGCCGTAGTACTAGGATGTAACACTTTTCTGTGGTACTCTGTGGAACATGATCATGCATGGACTCATAAATGGCAATCGTTTATTTGCCTTCACTGTCCTAGCACTCCTATCTGTATGCATTGCTTTAGTAACCATAAACACCTTATTTATTGTTATGCGAATCCGATACAGAATATAAGTTTTGGGTGGCATAAGTGAAGGCGTATGCAAAATCTATGAGTTATAAAAGGCTATGCTGCAGGTTGCATTGATATTAGACTTGTTTCTTCTGATGTAAATTAACTGGCGAATGGTTTGGTGACTAAAACTTTTGTAAGTTTATTACTATCGATATAACAATGGATAAGCTTTACTAATATTGTTTTAAAAAAACCAACGCGTAGCTGCGAAATAAAATAGTTAGGTTTAATTATGTTTGATCCTAAAGTGCTTAATAACCAAAATGACTTCGCTATTTCAATCACTACCTCGAATAATACATTTTTAATCGTCTTGTTTCAGCACTGGTTTAATAAGATCTCCAAATAATGCGACTCCACGTCATATGCAAAGATATTACCAAAGAAAGTCAGCCGCAAAGCTGAAAAACGATACAAGGACTTTTATTCTATAATTAAAACGACGATGACTGAATCAATTAATAGGACGCACACTAGTACATTGATGACTTAAAATCCTCTTTTTAATATATTTCAATCATAGAATCTGTCATCATTAAAAAATTAACCTTTCAACAGCGATGCAAACAACAACCTCCTATCTGGTTGACTTGTACAATAATAAACTATTGACATTGCTGATTTTATAACACAAAGGTACAGTATCCGCTTACAGCAGCTAAACAATTTTCAGAAATGCAAGCATGTAGCATTACTAACGAAATTCCTACACGTTGTTACACCATCTAACAATGACAGCATTAGCTAATATAGTCAAACACGGTTTTATACATAAGATAAAGAACAAGTAAAATGTAATCATATCGTGTTACCCATGGCGAACTTATCGATTACCATGTAGTTAAAATGGAAATGTCGAGAGTTGAATTTAGAAATGGTGTTAACACATTTCATCAAGATTGCTTGTCCAAAATATCTATAATATCACTTAATTACTTAACTGACTTCGTGAAAAGTAGAGTTGTATAGCTGATGCGTTTATCTCGAGAAACGTGCATCAGGATTTAAATAATTTCAAACAGAATAATAATTGTTAGTTTTAGACAGTTTGTTAACACATTGCGATTTTGTGCTGTGAGTATTTAAAATTAAACGGAGTTAAACTCACACGGGCACGATGTATCCAGAGAGACATTTGTAAATTGCGCGAATAACTGCGCAATTATGATAAACTTGCGCAAATTAATAGGGTTATTAGCCTTTTATTCCAAAGGCATTACATGTGTACTTCCAGGATTACGCACAGAAGTTATGGAAATATGACACGACCACAATTGCAGAGGCCCGCAGTATCTCGATAAATATCCATCGGCTTGTAGATTTGGTGAAAACTTATGCTATAGCTGCTGAGAGCTTGGAACGCTATGATAATTATATATATTTAGTAAACATTTCGGCGAGAATAAAACGCGCAATATATAGTTTCCTACTTACTTGGCCAATACCTGGTAAATTGATCCGGTAAATATCTAATATTCCCTGTATTACGTGGTATACATGATATTTAGCAGTCTCTTTTAGCATGTAGCACTGCGCCTGTGCCTAGTACATTCAAATAAACATTGCCCTCAATATACTAAATTTAACTTCACAGGGGACCGCTGGACCTAGTATTGTGAATCTAGCCCCACAGTCATTATTTTCATTTTATCGTATTCAATTTTCATATCTCGTGATGCGAAAACAACAACCAAACCAGAAGTTTATTTTACGCGAAGGTAGTCAATTCAACAAACAAAAATAAAAGGAGTAAAACCGCTAATATATAATTGGATACATTATAATGTTAAACGTTAAAAAATTATTGATGTCAACTTTAACTAGCGGCTGTTTTAAATATCGTGGCTTAGCTGAATCAAACTTTCTTTTCGTTTATGAAAAGTAGTAGACAAATGGAATAACGTTGGACACTTTCCATTCCAAAGCATTAATTTCTACTTAAAAATAAACAAATCATAGAGGAACGCATTCGCAAAAATAAGTCTAACAGATCTGTATAAACTCAAGTAAGTGTTTCAATATGAGTAAAAACAACTCAAACTTATCTGCAAAATTCCATAATATTTCTTTGATGAAAATGTGCAAAATAAAAGATAGTTTTTTTGTATCCTAGGCTACGCTAACAGCTAAGGTATTTATTGAACGACAGAATACGAATCTTATCTTATTGACAAACAATGCATTCAATAAGTTCGTAAGTTCGAATCAGCTAAATGCAAATCATTACATTTCAAATTGTATATATAATAGTTTCTATTTCTCTGCCTATAAATATGTCTAAGAAATGAAGTGTTTTCATGTAATTTGAATCATACGGCTAGTTCCAATTTTTAACTATCTATAACTGCGTCTTGTTTTTACACAATGGTTTAGGGGCAAGGCACGCTGGTGCTATGAAATTTCCTCCCTCCGTAAATTAAATTCTACAAAGACATGATATATCGCGCAGTAAACAAAGAGTCATTTAAAACGCAGCAAAACAGCTTTATATAATAGCTTGAAAACTTTTTAATTTTGTCATTAAAAAACCATTATTGCCGATACAAGTTTCACAAAATAGCGTGCTACAATCGCCCGTATCGTCATGTCCTGATGCTGCACTAAACTCTAAGTCTTGCACATCCGATGATGGCACATAGTCACGCCTGTGGTTATAAAGGTCACACAGGATATCTTGCTTTGGTTTTCTAACAACCAACTAAGTCTGTGTAGTTTGTGGCGCCGTAACTCCAAATCCACGAATTATCTAAATTCAAGCATGAATTCAATAATTTATAACCGTTAAATAACGAAATTTGCTTCAATAACTCAATGAGGTTTCCATTTAAGGATTCCATTAGACCATTTACCGTATATATCGAATCATACGATGCGTATAGTACAATAGATATAAACTAACCATCATTTCATATCATTTTATCTGGACGTTTTCGCCACTTAACTTATTTCCCCTTCTTTCTCCATAAGTGAGTGAAATCCGAATAAAAGCAAAAGGTCGGGTTTTGTTAATCAAGTTTAAATACAAATTGAAACTAGCTCCCACGCGGCTACAGGTGAGAACAAATAATCTGACGCATATTAATGAAGCGCACGGATCCTAAAGGGCACGTTTGATGTTTACTCAAAATTATACTAACTAAAAAAATCAACATATATGGTTGGCGTTGGGATCCCTGGAAATGACATTTTGCCTTTCGCTTAATCACAGGAATGAAATGAAAACGCCATGTCGACATGCTCACTATTTCTTGCCTGAGTAAACTCAATTAAAATCCACTGATACATACGACAAGCATATTTATAAAATTATAATAAGACAGAATACTTTGTCTAGTTCTACAGGCAGGGAAGCTGTTTTCCTCTTCGTTCAATTGACGGATAATAATACTTCAAAAAAAGTAACCGCGCTTTCTAATCAAAACCGTAGCCATAAAGTTTGTCTTTGAAGAAGCTGAGTTGGCTAAGTGATCTCGTTTTCTCTGATGTCACACACTTCGTAACTGAATAGCTTATTACCGTTCACAATACTCTAATATTAACTATGTATATCATATGTCTTCTACACTCAATATAACAGGTTTTTATTCGATCTTAAACGATTTAAAGAAATCGATTTATTGATTGTAGCTAGTTATATTACAACCGCTGAGCTGAACATAGCAAAATCGGTAAATATTTTCAACAGGTAAGTGCAAAAACCAAGGGTTAACTAATTCTTCTGAATAAGTTGAAAAACTTAGAAATTTCAAATCGATAAAGCAAATATTTTTTGGTTTTACTATTAGTTGCTGCGAATGCAGTGGCAGTTGCCTCTACATATATGAACAATTCAACCATCTGATTCTTTTCAGGATATCCCTATCAAACGTTATTTGAATAATTTGAATCTTCCTTGAAAAATGAGCATTAGCATTCATTAGCTTTTAATCCTGTTTCAGTTTAGAGGCAGCTGATGCTTGAAACTTGACATGGAAATTTTATTGCATAGATTAGGACCCATGTGCTTTAGGAGTACTACTGCCGTTAAGATCGGATAATTTAACATGTGCTAATGATTGTGTGCGTGGAGAGTTATAGCTTGTGAGACGCTCATGTACTGTGCAGTTTGGATGAATTGGAATGATTGGCTTGAATGGCCACTTTGAAGTTATTTGGAATTTTGTATCGATAATGCGCTCACGCACTTGCGCATTTTTGCCAATAATTCCAATAATTGATCGTTCTCAGATATGATAAGTAAAATAAATTAATTCCCTCTCGTGGCTTTATTTAAAGACAAAAATTTGGAATATTTACGCTTTTATATACATCCATAGTACCAAAACCTCTGTGGAAACCAAAAAATATTTATATCTCTTTTTTGCAATATATTAGAAGAAGTTTTTTTTTTTTTTTTTCGAAAAATTCCAATTTTTGCGAACCGACCGGTTCCGGTTTTACCGGACAGATTTCTGTCTTTCGTAGATAAGCAGAGCAATCCTAATGCGGCATTCACGTTATAATGTCCCCGCTGTTTGGTATTTTTGTATCCCTGTAGTCGCGACCCTACCGTATAGACAGTCAGAGTCACACCCATACCGTAAACCAATTTCCGATGGTGTACAACGCATCCATAGCTATCACATTTTTTGTTTACGGTGTCGTACATACCCTTAGCTACCAATTTCGCGCGAAATAGGAGGAACAGATATCTTTCATAGCTAATCGATATATTAGTCAGCTATGCTGTGTAGATTTTGTATAAACCTCAGTAATTGCATTTAGACCATGTGACTGTCTACAAGATCATGTTGCACACCGTCAAAAACTACAAAGACGACCCGGTGTGTTTGACACAGTCGAAAAGTAGCTATAGCCCTAGCTAGCTACCCTTGATAAAATTAATTAAAAACATGGGGTGTCTAAGGGACCCGATCGTCGACAGTGTGCCTAAGACTGTGTGTGGTACACAGGTTCTAAACGTCGGGGACATTTTAACGTGAACACAGCGTAAACTCACTTCGCTCGGACTACCCTTCATTTACTAAAATCTTTAGAGGATTAAAAATCGACGACAGCTTAACAATATATTACTCGCTTATAACCGCAACTTTGTCTGTGATATGTCAATGGCGATTAATTTTTGTAACGGGGCAATCCTTGTTGATCACTTTTGTAAAATTAAACACTGCCGCCCAGATCGTGACGATGAATATTCTAAATACGTGATTATATGACAATGTTCAAAATGGCACACATTTAGGAGAAAACATATTCCGTTCAACCACGGTAGGGATTGCTCTGTGCTGCTAAAAACCTAATAGCGACTTACTGCTCTATACCCTTTAATCAGAGTGAAACGCACAGTTTTGGTAAAAATTATGAGAAGCAAACTGCAATAACGCCGAGTCATGTTTTATGCCAAATTGAGTTAAAGTTCACTGAATCTTAAGGTTAAAAAGGATAGAGTAATGTTGGCTCAACTGAATTCTTAAAATTAAGCCAAACTTGACACAGCTGGCTGTAACTAAAGTCAACAGAATTGAGCAACATTTGAGCAAAACAAATTTACTCTAATTTTCAATTACGGATTTGAGTCAACGCTTCACTCAGCATTTTTGAGTGAGTCGTTCATTCAACTTAAGTTATTCTTGACTCAAAAATTTTAACTAAAAAAACTGAGTCACATTTTTAATTTAACGTGCAATGTAGTCGCAAATACTCTCTGTTGACTATGAACAAAATTCATAGCTAACGTAGCTGAGCTAGTATAGCAAGGACAGTGACAATTAAGTAGTCTTTGGAACATCTATGTCGTTATGACCATTATATGACCAACAACAAAAACTTAAAAAATATTTTGAAATCTAAATCCAGTTTCGAAATCCTTTAGACGTCTAATTCTTTCCCGTAAATTCTTTTGTAAAAAAATTCCTCATGCTCAAAGGCGAACACAGAAAAAACCGTAGTAACCATATTGTCCTTCTATATTTTGCTATTTCCCTAGTTATAAATGCAAATAGCGAATCTATCCCTTATTAATCGAGCAGTTGTCTAAGTTTTGCTTAAAGTAAAGTGTATTTCACACTATTTTAAACAAAATTTTGCCACAATACCTAAATAATCGTTTGTCTCCGAGCCTCGTGCATTAGCCACTATGCCATTTAGAATTTCAAATTAACTGTTGCTCGGTTTCTTAAGGAGACTCTAATAGCGTGCGATTAACAGCGCACATTCAACGAATGCCGCACGACAACCTGGGCAAGCAAATAGCGAATCTATCAATTATTAATCGAGCAGTTGTCTAAGTTTTGCTTAAAGTAAAGTGTATTTCACACTATTTTAAACAAAATTTTGCCACAATACCTAAATAATCGTTTGTCTCCGAGCCTCGTACATTAGCCACTATGCCATTTAGAATTTCAAATTAACTGTTGCTCGGTTTCTTAAGGAAACTCGCATAGCGTGCGATTAACAGCGCACATTCAACGATTAACGACAACCTGGGCAAGCATGTGCAATTTGAGAAATGTGTCCTTTCATGCCCAGAAAAGGATTTATTTTTCCTTTATCCACAATTAGGTAGTATACATTACAAATTTTGTCTACTAGTTGCAAAATTGTAACTGTCAAATACCAGTCTTACATCATTTTTCATGTCGCACGCAGTTTTATTTTTTCTAATATATATATTTTAACTTATACATCAAGTACTAGATTGAATACTAAATTTGTTTAAAATGTATCCTTTATTAAATTTGAATTCTAATTTTGAAATTAAATGTGCAATACCTATACCACGAGTATTCATAAGTTTGACACAGTCATATTAATGTACATTCTATTTCATTTTTAAGCGAAATACCTATATGAAATTCTTTCAATCGACTGTCTTTATGCAATAAAACGATAACAATTTCAAACTGTCACAACGTAGCTGAATTTATCAATTGGAACTGTAAACGAAAGCTTAAGGTTTTATTAATCTAATACCGCTCAAGTCATGACGAAACCACAACGATACCTGTTTTATTACATGCCAAGATGGTACTTGGACAGCGTAGGAACTGTTAACCTACGCAAATTTGTATAGTCCTACTTACGTGCAGCACCAGCGCAGGTGGGAACCAAAATTTTAATATAGACATTTAATACATACTGAATTAAAATACGATAAAAAAATTTTTCTCTAGCCTTAGTGGTATTTAAGTTAGTTTAAATCGTAGTAGTAAACAACAGTAATAATTCAATAAACCAGTAGTAGATTGGTTTTCTGAGAATCAAATCCTTAAAAATTTTTCGATTCGTTTTTAATTTGCAGCCAAAAAGAATACATAAATATACACAAAAACTTTCATATATGGAAACAGTAATTTATTATTACTAAAAATTATCGGACATCGCCGGCACATCAATGCTTGCTACCTTCATAAACCTGTTGCATTGTTGAAATTCTTGGCTTTAAGGGCGCATGGGAACACGCAAATTATACAAAATTTAGTTGCATTACTAGCGTTTCGCTTGCATAACGTTATACCGATTTAGCTTCTCTAGGTAAGTCTATAATTAAATTTAGCAAAAATAGGCTTGATAGTATTATGATGCCAACTTAGTTTCCCTAGATTAGGCTATAAATAAATTTAGCAAAAATGGGCTTGATAGTCCAATAGTACCATCATTCAAAACCCATTTCTCTTTCACTAATGGTACAATCTTTGGCGCAGCTCAAAGTTGCTGTTCATAGCAGGCCACACCCGACCTCTTAGTATTTGTAACGGATTATTGGTTATTTTAGAGGTGCAACGTATTGAAGAATCTGGCCATAAAGCCGAGCAATTTTATGCTGCCAAAGAATAGCATTACAACCAGATTGTTTGTTCATTAAAGCATTAATAAATGAAAATTAGTTAAAATGCTTCAGAGTCTATGAATATACTTGCACATCTTTACGGCGGTAGTACCACACGCTCACATGGTACACGGGTATACAAAGTGGCCAAATAACGCCCAGTTTAACGAATAAGGAAACCAATTTTTAGAGTACAAAAATAGCAGTTTTTCTGTTTTGATATGATATTTACTTTTATTTAATTTCTTAGTGCAATATAGCTGATGAAAGAAATGTTTTTATGAATTAAACTGCGTATACCTGCGAAAACGTTGTCCAAAAACATAAATATGGGTCATTTCACGAAACCATGTGTTTTTTAAACACCACTTTTTTAAGCCAAAATGAAACGTTTTCGTATGTACAGTGTCTAGACCCTTCCTACGCAAAGACCCTCAATGTTTCGAATATCGATGGCTCTATGCAAAAAGAGCTACCTGAAACCTGCTACAAGCATCGCAAAGGGTTCCCTGGGGACCAAATTTTAATCTAAAATAAGTCATTATTCTGTAGGGTAACGCAGTGACATGTGAACCATGGTCTGTTTGTATGCAAGTCGGACCAAAAGGGTCACGGTCAAGCCATTTGAAGGACTTGTGACCTAAAATTGGTGTAGCTAGGGCCCTTTTATCGTTAAAAATGGACCACTTTAGAACAAGCCTGTCGCAGAAGGTTTTCTAGCGCAACGGAGACAGCACCTACTGATACCATTTTACGCTCGCAAACCTACCTTGATTGGGGTTTGTCCGACAAAGGTATTTCAGACATATCCCTTGGCCTTGTAAAAATTGACACTCCGATATGTGTTAGTCAGGGTGGGGCTACATCTGAGGTCGGGGGGGGCTACTTATCAGGTCGGGGGGCTTGCGTTTCAGGTCGGAGGGCTTGCTTTTCAGGTCGGGGGGCTACACCTTCCTACAACATACATTGCGTGAAACTTTAGCTACTTCTAGAGATTATAGATTTGGTTTAACACGCTGCTGCTGTAAAACAAACACAATTGATCTATGATTAGCTTACATTTAGGTGATTGATTATACCAAGGACAATACGAAGAATAGATGTGCGGGCAAGCAGAAGTGTTCCCTAGCTGCCCAGTTAGCAGCACGGCCCCAAAACATGGTGCAATGATGATGAACTTATATACTAATATAGTTCTTGCGACCTTCGGTTTCTTTTATTATACATGCGGGCGAGGGGGGCTACTGGTGTAGGGGGCCTACGCGTCAGGTCGGGGGGGTACATGTCCATTAAAAATTTTAATACATGGGTCGGTTCTAGTGGGGCGTTACTATGTTTCTATCCGGCCTATTGTAAAACTGCATGCAAAATTTGGCTTTTTTATATGTAATTTTCGTAAGGTCGCCGGGGCTACATTTTGCATACCCCATTTTTGGTACTTTCTGACCTTCGGCCTCATAATAAAACAACACATGGACAGACGCTGATATTCTTTTTTTCAATAACACCTGTACTGATAACGATTACCGTTATATAGCATTTTTGGCGCTAGTGCACTTTGACGTTATTTACCAGCGTATGCAAGCAGCCAGATTTGACCTTGGTCCGGGGAAGCTACATGTCTAGAAAAAAATTTTCGGAAGCTTGACGTCAGCTTCACCTGACATAGGTACTTCAGCTTGACGTAGTGTCGGTAATGGCATAGTGTAAACTGCGCCATTAAATTTTTCAAAAAGTTATATGGTGTCACTTACACCATGCTGTTATTTACACACCTTACAAATGTGTTTGGTTCCTTGACACCATCAGTAAGTAACAGCTGGCTTATTTAGATACTATATTTAAGTCGATGGTGTCTCATACACCATCTGTTCTATTATATAGTATAGGCGTATATTACATATCAATGGATGGTATAGTCTAGACTATTGAGGTACAAATATTTCACATGGAGGGTCCTTCATAACGTACACGCCGCATAACTTTAGACTAGATTGATGGATTTTCGCAATTTTACATCAACGCACAATAGAATATAATTGTGCACTTAGCTTTGTGTTGGAGCTGCTACAATGATTTAAAAAAATTTTTACTCAAATTCTTATAAAATGGACGCGAAATGGAGATTTTTAGGAAATTTGACTCTTTAGTATTTTGGGCTATCATAACTCTAGCCCAAGTCTTGAGGGGCGGAAATAATATGTAAGCCATGCCGTTCTCGATATACTAAGCCTTAGTCTTAGACTAATCTAAGATCCTTATATGAGACATACACTAAGCCTAAACCTAAGTCGGGGGCTGACGCCCGCTGAACCCCCGATATAAGCTGTTCGTTTTTCTGCCGTTTTAATGTACCGCACGTGAGGGTTACTTGGACCATAACTATTGTTAGAGGCATCGGATAGAAAAATGGAGACCATCACGGCCATTTTCAGTCCGTCGACATTTTATGTTATTAACCCCTCTCAGAGGTGTAGGATCGAGAGCTACAACTATACAGCAATAAATTTTCTATTTACATATCATGCTTTAGTTATGAGTCTTGGTTTTAAATAATACCTAAAAACGAAATTTCTAAAATTTTGATAAAATGCGTTTCTTAGTTGTTGAGGATTGATGGACTTATAGCATACATTCTCGTAGGGGTAGGGGGTTACCACCCTCCTCCAAAGGGCTCGGGCTACCAAACCGTGACAGGTCACCCGACACCACCATGTAACACCATAGCTGCATTTAGCGGCCCCCAAGCGCGCACCGACACCCGTCCGGGGACCTCAGATCTTGAGCATTTATGGTTTATAGGGTTATTTCATGCATTCACAACGTTGGTTTACTTGTTTTAAACCTACGTTTGGGTATGTCGTTAGCCCTGTGATATGCGACAAGGGTTAAAAATGCTAAAATTTGAGATAGTTTAAATTGGGCAGCTTAAGTTTTGTAGTTGTTTCTACTTAATTTTTACGCGGCGCGCTATAGTAGGTCTAAATACTTCGGGAGTTTCCCAATACGTTAACGGCAATCGTATTTACCTGGTATACCTCAAATGCGGCAAATGCTAGAAGCCTACAACGGCAAAAAAATAATATTTCCTAATTTTAATTTTCCATGTTGTTTCCTAGGTTCTATTTTTTCTTGAATGATGACATTTATTAATTTCAAAACTTTTCACATTTTTCATCACTTCATGAAGAAGTAAATAATCCTAGGAAAAGTGTTGGTACATGTAGGTTTTGTGTAGCGCCGCTATTATGGAACTTTAACAGGGCTCAGCAAGTTCAATTTGTAACGATGAAATAGTCGCTGAGCGTAGATTAACAACACTCGCTTCGTATCACGCCAGTCTACCCAAGTAACTAATATTACAAGAAATTAAAATTTAGATTTACTTATTGAAACGGAGCTAACTTAGCGAGCGAAGTTTCCGCAAATAGTCAAAAAATTTTTAAAAAAATTTTGTTCGTCGCATAGTCAAACCAGATAGATGGATTTTCGCAATTTTTGGTTCGACTCGTAATAAAATCTGGTTGTGCACCTAGCTTTGTATTAGCGCGGCTCTCATGATTTACAATATAAATTATCGCAAATCCAATATCAATTTGGCACTTTTGATTTCGGCTATTTGAGGTCACCCAACGCTTCAGGCTTTAGGTCCACTTTAAAACACAAAGAGGATAACAAATTTCCTCGAAATTTTCTGGGTACTAGATAAGTAGAACCCATAAATTTTAAAGGTTGTGAGTACTGCAAAATTTCACGCACCAAGTAATTTTCTGGGTATTTTCTGCTATAATACAGTAATTACCCTGTAATTTTAAAATTTATGGGTAGTAATAAATTGCTAGCACCCAGTAATTTTCCATGTGTGATGAAGACCCAGTAATTTTAATTTGTCAGGAATAAATTTTAAGTTATGAATTGTTCCATCTTTTATAACTTTTTCCAGAGACATCGGATCGAAAAATGATAAAGAGCTATATTTTTTACTTTTTCATTCGCAAATACAAATTTTCCCACATAATTTCCTTATGAAATGTCGCTCTGGATTAACGTTTTCATAAATCGAGGTAAGGAGCGTGAGGTCCATTTGCTTAGGGTGTAAACGATGCAAGTCAAGAGGAGGGTATTTTTCGAAACTTTTAGGAACTCATCATTTTTCTAGTTTTGCTAAAATTTTGTCGTGCTTTTGTTAATTCTCCCCATTTTTATCATTGTTTTCTCCCAATTTTGGCAAGTTGTGCTAATGTTTTCAAATTTTATTAAAGTTTCCAAGAGTTTCCGCCCTTCGTCGGAACGTGGGGCAGGAGGGCACTGTGCTAAAGTTTCAGAGGAAGGTGAATGTGGGTAGACGGTACGAAGTATGAGCCTTAGGGAAGTGATATACTAGCTCCCCCAGCGGGCACCTATAATCGAGATATATGTTAAATTGAAAATAATTTCCCTGAAATTTAAATATATATTTTTTATATTTTTAAAAAAATATTCTTTAAAATTTCCAGGAATTTCTCTGAATTTTAAAAGAATTTCTAGCGGTGTAAGAGTCTTAGAACGCTTCTCTTAAATTTCAAAGAAGTTTGTATTAAATTTCGTGGAAAGGATATTGGGGTATCTGTGATTATACTAAAGAAAATTTACTACGTAGAATAAGGAGCAACAAGGCTCACATCGGAAACAAATCAACGGGCTGACAGCTAAGATAACGCGCTGGGATATTATTGTTACAGCCCTCTGGCTGTGACATTTTTTCACCTTTTGTCAGGCTGTACACCTTATGTTTAGTTTCATTGCACAGATCAATTGCGATAGTTTTGAGCAAATCAACAAATTCGACCACAGTGAGTCCGTATACCATGTCCTGGCATGCGACAATTGTCTCACACTTGTCTGGCCACATTTCAGGCAAAACATTCAGGTATCTAACTAAATTGTCACCGCCAAATGTTATAGTATCAACCTTACAATGTTTAAAATTACTCATCGATTAAATGTAATATCGCAACTGCATGTTCAACTATAGCGACTACTGACATTATAAATTTGCCCTTGCAGATGATATATATGATCTTAGAAAATATGCAATCATTAGTTTAGGACTGTCGCTATTCTAACGCTTTGAGGAACTGGTTACAGTATTGCGAGTTTAGCCTGACAGTATTAAATGGATCGCTTATCACTTTAACCATAAAGGAAGGTCAAAAAATGTCAAATACCATGTATAATCATATTACTAAACATGGTAAATATGAGGTTCAGCAGTATAACTGTAATTCAAACGTATCTGTACCAAATGCCAGAAAAGAGAACAGCATTAAGGGCAACTATACATGAAAGACGCACACAGTAAGTTTCTCAGTAAGGTATCAAACACTACTATTTAAATGCAAAAATGAATATTGATTTTGTGTTTTAAGCACAAAATGGAATGGAGCAGTCCGCAAAAATGAAGGGATTTCTCAGCATGGTACTACCGGCACACGTTTCTGTTAGAAGAAAATTGAAACTCTTACCATTGGTGTACTTTGAGACAGTGTAGCTTGTTTGTTTAAAGTTCAGCTGCAGCAATAACTTGTATCCCTCATTTTAAAATATCTTCACAATAGCTACGGGACGGCCTTCAGGCTGTACTAGGAAAACTGACGATTCAGCATTATTTCCTGTGAGTTCACCAGGCTAGAGCAAAGTAATTTTTCATTATTACGGTTCAGTTTTTAGACCCCGGTAACCGTTCTCAGCGAATTATCTCAACACTGTTCTCCAGGAATCCTTCAACCGGGTGATTATATATACGCAGCGGAAATACGCTGAGAAACCATTCAGCGGAAATGAGCTCGAATGATATAGCTTTCAAGCAAAATTTGCACAAGGATAACTAGACCCCCTAAAGTCACCATGTGCAAGGTAAAGGCTTGAAATAGAGCAATACAAAGTGCACAGCAATGCACATGATTCCTTACCGATATAACTCAGACAACTTCAGTTTTGTGAGAACCAGTTAAGCCGAAAAGCCCTCTAGTTCTACTAAAACTTTTTCGACTGTTATATACAATATTTCCGCGCGGCACACCACCCCCGCTGTCTAATTTTTATGGTCCTCATAATATATACAGTGAAGCTACATAATGGAATCAAAATTAATAAAGTGTTTATAAAAACTAAAAACAATACAATAGCATAGTAATTGGGAAATTGCTTCTTGCACTTGGGCCGATAAATATCAGGCATCTGTTTAATATATAATTCAGCGCTTTGTAATCCAAAGATAGAGCCGATTTTCGCTTCAGTTCAAACGAACTGAATTTCGATATTGTATTTATATATCTAGCATTTGGTACAACCCTAGTTATGTCAAAGCCCATAAACATGTGAGGCAAGGCTAAACCTACAGATCATGTCAAACATCTGTGTACATTAGCTTTCAAGTGTAAAGATGGATTGAAGATATAAAAACGCCTACCACTTTATACAACACTAATTATTGGTATGGCTCTGACATGGCACTGTGTTAATATCTATCATGGAGTCCTGAATATATACTGAGAAAACAGTTCACTACATTGTAACAGGGCCGTTCCAGTCTGTTACGTTGACCCGTGGTTCATTACGGCTCATTCCGGACTCATTGGCACGAAAAAGATTTATAATTGACGCCCCAACACGCTTTGACTCAATGCCCCATTGCATGGACTCGTTCTTCCATGGCGCCATGGGCTCGTATTGCTCTTATAATCTTGTCCGTTATTGTCTATTGTTATGCCGTATGCAATCTTACCATTTTATGTCGCTATATTTGTCCGTCGTGTAAGTCATGTTTCTTATTTTGTGCGCGTGTTGAATCTAGGAACATATCAAAGGTTGAGAAATAATTGAATTTGTGCTAAATTGAACCAATCATAGGGAAACTTCTAGGTTCCCAGGGACTTTGACCAGGTCAAAAGTTACGGAAATTTTCTTAAAGGGTCAAAACCACGACAGTCCGGGAATAGGAAGCATGTCGGCCGCTCGCCACGTATCGAACGGATGGGTGTTCGCCGAATGACGAAAAGCACTGATAGTAAAATTCGTTGGGGAATAGCCCAAACATCAGAATATTAAACATACCTAGCTTAACCAAATCATCTTACAATGGTCGAGCTTAAAGGAGAACAACCATAGACGCGACACAACGAATTCGGATTCTTGGTGAATGGGTGAGCCGGACACGGCTTAAACGAGCGGTAGCCGGTTAAGGCTTCGAAATTCGATATCATACCCTGAATACTTTTTGGTGCAGAATTTAATGGGCTTTTCAAAAGGTCTATTAGAGCAAAATCTGTCCAGAAGTCATAGAGTTATATTAGTAATTCCATCTCTGAGTCGTCTAAACAACCGCTGCTTACGCTACGTAGAGTTGTTGTCATCCTTTGATCATATTGACTTGTCACGCTGAGAACCTCCTTTTTCATTTGATATCTCTCCAGAACTGGGGTGAACCTTAGTTTGTCCTGTTTTCTACGTAACATGCTCGATTTCACCCCTTATTACTGTACTACTGACATATCTGGACTAAACCGCCTCCAAAATCAATGCGTCTACCGAGTTTATAACTTTCTACGATTTTATATGAAAGGTTCTATTTCGACCCTTTAGGTATCTTTGCGTCGACTAAGCGAATCTATAACTCAAGAGCACCAGTGTATTTCGACTTGTCCCTTAACCTGTGCATGAGACCTGTCGAAAGCATACTCTTCCTTCTCACTTTTATTGAAATTACTCGATCGTGAGCACTCCTATTGTTCCCTCCTTCGTCAGGAACAACTACGGCAAAAGCTTCATACATCATCGTGTAGCCCGGACATCAAGGATTTCAAAGATCCCTGGCGGATCATTATCCGCCCAGCCGTTAATCCGCTATAAAGCGCCCCCAATAGTGCATATTCTTTGCTATTGTATGCCACAGTAATTAGCATCTGTTTTTTCTTTCAATTTGAAAAATAGTACTATCTTTCCAACAGCATTAATACTGGCATGCTACCTATTCGAGTCGCCTGTTCTTGGCGAGAACAACGATGTGCAGCGGGTTTCGATCTGATCATCCATTGACCCGTAGTGACCCGCTAAAATACGCTCCAAAATCGCCTCAGTTTGATAGTGTGCACAAAATTTTGAAAATGTTATCCTCAACTCGAAAGTCTGCAAGTTACCCCTCATTGTGTCCACCTGGTAGAGACAACTCCAAATATACCCGGTGGGTCTCCATTTGCCCTCCTGTTACCCCGCGATAATCGCGAATAGCGTCCCTGCCGTCGTGAGAACTCTCTCTAACTTCATCATTTTAGCACTTTTATACATCCCTCACATGAGACAGGGGTATTACCCGTCTTCTGAATCGCCTTTATGGCGAGTTCAGCGATCACCCTGGCTAATCGTTTCGCTCAGCCGTTAGGCTAGGAGAGCCTGCTAAATCTCCCTATATTAATACACATAAATTGACCCTAGTGGGTCAGGACCTAATACAGGGCCTAACAGCCTCGTGTTTGGTATCAATTGCACCCGTTATTCGTCCTGGGAGCAGAATATAACCCGGGCCCCTCGAAATTTCCCCGGGAATTTCTTGCCCCCATACCCTTCCAAGCCCCGTCCTGTTTCTTTTTCTTTATCGCTCTCTCTAGTCGACCTCTTCGGTCGTTCTTTTGTCTGTTTCCTCGTCGTCTGTCGTGTGGTTTGGTTTCGTTTCCTTTCTTTTATTTGCCAACCTCCTTGGTCTTTCTCTTTTGCCTCTCTCTTTATGTTTGTCCTTCTTGTTGTTTCTTGTCTCCTCCCTGTCTGTCTCTCCCTCCTTGCATCAGCACGTTCTCCTTTTGTTTTCAACTTTAATTGAAGTATTAACTAAATAGTAACTAAATTTTAATAATTAACATTTAATAAATATAAATTGTGTAAGTTGAAACAAAGGTCAGACATATATCTATATATGTGTATATATTACAAAGACGAAAACAGACATACATATTTATATAATCAATATATAGAAATATACAGGAAATAAATACATACTATAGTTAAATTTCGTAAGTTTTAGGAAATTTAGTTACGTACAATTACATAGGCATATAGAAAGATAGGGGTAGGTTTAAGCCTGGCGGCAACCCCGGTGGTTCTCCGGCGGGGGTGCCCTACCGGCGGGTAGTTTCCCAGGGGGTGCCCGTCGCTGGTTCCGGGAAGGGTTCCATCCAGTGTTCCTCCTTGGGAAGCCTACAAAGTGGCCGCGGAAGTCATGAAAATTAGAAATCAAAGATAAATACATACGCACAGACGAACATATACAGATGTAATGTTTGCACGACAGAACATGGTTTGTATAAGGGAAATCTGCGAAAGTCTGCGGTATGAATTGTCCAACAAATAAAAGAGTTTGCGGTCAGACTTACATGTCAACGTGCAATGCCTGCACGTCCGCGTTCAGTTTCCATAGGATTTCGATATGGGTCGGGGTTCAAGTATAAATACTCGCATTGGTAATGGTTTCGGGTTTAGCTTTTCATAATTTTAATAAAAATTATTAATATTATTAATATTTTAGTAATAATATTTGATATTTCTTGGATTGGAATGCTTTATTATGGGAACGTATGGATTGCCAGACGTGAACAGAAGGATTAAAACTGAAGAAATAATGGGCGAAATTTCGACCTTCGCCCCAAATTTGCAGGTGCATCCCATTGTTTTCCGACATAATATTGGCATGCTGGCTTTCTAACAAGGGTTTTCTGCTAGATTCCTTTCTTTCTGTGTTTTCTAACGGGATTCCTAGATTACGGTAGACAAAATTGACCCCATTTTCGAACTTTTTCTATTGGTCGACAAAGCAAAATTGGAAAAATAAGGAGCAACAGAAAATCGGCCTAGATTAGATAGCGACAAAATCTTAATATATAGGCGAAAATTTCGAGGTCGGACGTGACGCCTGACTTCATTGAATCAGTCTGACTTCGAGTTCGGTCGACTCTACTTACCGGCTCCGTGTTATTATAGCTAGTGTTCGACTGTTTTGTATTTACTATTTTCGCGAAGAATTGCCGAACCTCTGCCGCGTCAAGGAATCCACATGGCGTCCAGTGCTATGTGAAGGGGTAGTAGCTGGTATTCCCACCTGGGATTTACGATGTAAGTATGAATGTGGGACAGTAGCACGAATAAACAGGGTGTTTAAATTCCCCAAAGTTAGACACATAAGTAGGTTACTGCTTAGACCATTGCCTTAAAATGTTCGAGTCTGAATGTAGCAACAAGATGTGTCTTGCGTTGACTTTTCCGTCCGCCGTAAAGCATCCCCGTTCGTTTAAGATCTGCTACTCCAACTGAGTCCTGGAATTACCAACATCTGATCGGGGTTCTCGCGCAAAACTTAAGATTAGATTATTTTGGGTAGAAGTCTCACTGGTTCCCCGTGATCATAGGTAAAACACAAAACAAACTATTTGGATGTTATACATTCAGTTTTCTAAGCCTATTGAGCTGAGTTAGAGCTTTGAAGAATCTTTACTGAGCTGATCACAGTTATAAATTTAATAGGAAACGAATCTTACTGGAAAAAAATTGATGCTTGATGCAGGAATTATTGGGGTATTGAAATACGTGCAAAATTTGTCAATTTTAGTAGAAAGTTCGGTGCCTGGACCGCGATTGTGGCCGAACAAATCACGTCCTTCGGTAAGGGGCAGGGCCTTCGCGGGCCCCCTTCGCCCCGGGCGGGTAAATTAAATCTATTCGATGGTGAGTTAAAAATTTGGGTGTTAAGGCCTGGCGCTCAAGAAGAAACATTACCCGCGGCTAGGGTCGAAACGTAAAACTTTCTAGAACTGACTGCGCTTGAGAAATTCGCATTGGGATTCAACTCGGATGCTTTGGCACTGGATGATTTATCAAGATGCTCATCTTTCTTCCGTTGTGTTTTTCTCTTTTAGTGTGATAACCGTTACTTGATGATCAGTTTTACATGATGAACTATACATGATCAGTTTTATACATGTAATTCTCTATATTTATACGTGCATGTTTAGCTCAGGCTTGAATTGCTAGGTAGAAATCAGTATCTTTATGGGGTGTTTAAGTTAGGTTGCGTGCAAGATGGCTTTAAGTTGTCCAACAGTCTCATGAGGCGCGCACCATCTCCGCATGCAGCTTTACTATACACACCGGATAACTACAGGAGTTTTCCGTGCCTGTGAGTTTTTGCATACACAGTCTGCGATGACTATAAATTTTGTCCGATAGAGTCTCCCCTAACTATAGCTAAAACACGCGCCAAATTTTGCATTTCTTACCTTGGTGTCTGTCAAGAGTTGTACTTGTCCAAAATTTGAATCTTTCTACAATGTAGTGCTGCCAAAATTTGAATTTCCCGCCTGGGCAACTGTTAAAATTTGAATTTCTACCGTTATAGTATAAATCAAAACATTAACCGCATAAATCAGTCCGCCGTCTAGAGTAGACAGATTATCCAGATGGTACATACGGCTGCAAGGAAAGAACGTATAGCTAGCTCGTGCTATAGAAATGTCCATTGTGTCTACTTTGACAGCCGGACAAGACTAAGTCAGGCTGCATCCAAGTTATCGTGAACGAGTCATTAGGCCGGAGTTATCTTTACTTAAGCACTTGACCATGATACCGACCAGAGAATAGATAAATTGCTCCACTTTTACCTCAAGTTAATAAGTTAAACCGGGTTTATACAGTAATTTATAGTTATACATTGGCTCACGCGAATTGTTGAACTTACCAGGAATCGCGTTAGAATGTCGCGATTTCCAAATGCATCCTAGCTCCTGGCTGGTCGAGCCACTTTAATTGTGTAAACCCCACGATAAACTGTCGCCCCCAGGGTGACATTGAGTTTTATTTTGATCTTGGTCGCCTTTTGTGATTTCTTCCTGGGATCATGAATGCATTTGGATGCTAACCGATATTTTTCACAAGACCCATAACGGACATCGCTTGTCACCTTTGAAATTGGTGATACCTCTCTCTAGAATAATCACGGAACAGATCAAAGATGCAGTGTTCTGCCTGCATTGATTGTCATTGTATCGGATTTTATCAGACTGTGTACATTGAAAATTTCCTAGAATGTCCACTCAAAGTTGTAGGAACCACCGGTCAAACGTAAACCCGCGCGTCTCTTTCGAGCTGGGAATGCGCCAAATTATTCAACTTGTAGGTTCGATACGATCACCTCCGGCAATCTTCTGAGGAAAGTGCTAATAATTAGGCCCCGTTCAATAAATGATCATGGACTGGCGAGTAATTGATGGGGAACCACACCAGTACTACAAATAGCGGACAGTAAATTGGGGCCTATAACGGTCCAAAATAATACTAAGAACAGGACCAAATCAAAATTTGGAACACCACATAGTATTTAGCACTCGCCCCAACCCTTTGAAATTAGCTCGGATCGAGAAAAGTTTCTTCCTCAGACCCTATGAGAACAAAACCCCCAAATTCCGACAGAGCGACTTGATCGCTGATTTTTTCAGATTTTATTTTATTTCGGCATTGTGACCCGTTAGGTCGTATATATATTTGGGGTTCAGAATCAGATATATACATTGGGTTCAGGGTTTGCATTCGGATTTCTCAATCTCTGTCATCATAGATATTTTGCTTGCACGATGACAGAGTCCCACCCTCGTCTTTATCTCTCGAACGCCTTAAAAAATATCAAAATTGCCATCGTTAGAGGAGACGTATTGCAGTGGAAATTGCACTGCATTGTGATAACATACAACACACAAACAGCGACACAGAACAAATTTGGGTTTGAGAATAGGAGACGTAGAAGGGTATAACCCAACGAGGAAGAGATCTGGCCTAAACTTCGGGCCCGACTTGCCAGTTCATCGGGCCCAGATTTGCTAGGAACTCGTAGTTAGGATAGGACTCGATCGATATCGTACAAAGGGTGACTGAATTAGTCACAACGTCAACGCAAATGGGACCTTGAGCTATCGTTAGTATAACTCCGCTACCGAGAGGGAAGTCAGATAAACGTCCCTTAGTCCTGTTTAAGAGTAAACCTACCCGAAAAGTTTCAGAGAAACCAAGTACATGAAACAAACGTTCGCACGTTAATCCAAAGTGATAAAAATTGCCCCATCTAAGTTTCGCTATTCTAGACGTGTTTCGGAACCGGATTATAGCCGGTTCAAGAGAAGGACAGAGGCCCCCATGACCTAACATCGTAGAGTAAGAACGGAGCTACCCTACAAGTCGGGATCTGTCCAGGTACGGGATAGCGATGGTGGGGTGATAGAATTTGACCGATCATTGTATCATGAGGGACCCGTTGCGGCCCCATCGTTGAAGCGCGCAACGACGTATCTAGTGTTGAGTTAAGTGAGGTTAGTGAGGAAATGGATAATGAAGTTGATAGTAATGATGAAGCTGAACAGGTAGAATTGAGTAGAAGCGAATCTAGTGAATCCCGGAAACCAGTAACAATTATCTGTGAGCGGAACGGATCCGAAGCGAGCATTGGAAACTATGATTGCGAAGCTACTGCGTGTATTCTAAGTCAAACTGTACCTTATGATATAGTAGTGGCTCCTGATGAGTCTGGTGAAACTAATGATGAAGATGAGGACAGCGAGGTTGATGAAGCGCGAATATTAGATGACGAGGAATTTTGGGCCAATTAGGAAGACCCCAACGAGAGTCTCTTCCGTCATGAGCCCGAACCAGACGCGAGCGAGTGGAACAGTGAAGGAGTCTGGGAGGTGCGGCGCAACGCAACTGAGCTACTTCGAACACTCTCAGACGAAACAGCCGACTTGAGCTTTCAGATGAGCAAACTCTCTATCCGCTCCGAAGATGGCGATGATGCCAGCACCGATACCAATCCGAATGAACTTGGTGGGTCGGATAGCGAGAACGGTGAATCGGAAGATGCGAACGAGGTGGACTTAGCGAACCTCTTTGGTTCTAATAGCGAGCACGGAGATCCTTTTAAAGGGTTGCCTTGAATGCGCCCGTGTAATTTAGATGATTCGTCCGACACTTTGGTTTGGTACCTCAAGTGATACTTTGGGACCCGTCGAAGAGGTGCCCAGTAGGCCCTTGGGTAATTCGGAGTTCCATTCTAGCTTAGCTGTGATAATGAAAGACGAATCCGTCAAGGGGACTCTTTGTATGTCCCTGGGTAATTCGGAGGAGTCTATCCCCATCAATACTGAGGAATCGGAAGCTTGTCTTGGAACTGAGAACTTACTGAACTTGGTACGCGAAGCTAACGACGAACGAGTCTACGAACTGGACAAACAACTACAACATTTATACGGACTACACATAACTAACCAACGACAATAAAACGTGGAACAATGAGCCCAATCTCTGATGATGAACACCACCAACTTATTAGCTCAGACACATTGTTCACCGTTCCCGCGGATCAACAAGTGTCTTCGGATTATCGGTACCCCCAGATTGAACTCGCCGACGACTTGAACACTAGCTTAGCCGAATGCCTTATACCAATTTTTATGAGGCTCTCCCGAAAACCTTATGCTCTTAGTAAGGTTAGTGTGCTTCAACCGCAGGGATTATTGTATCGTCGCACGCTCATCGCGTTCGAATAGCTCAACAATCTAAGCCGTTTTTCGAACTACGAGCTGAAGAAAGTGCTAAGGAAGCTCTCCAGCGGGACGCCGCTACGTTGAGTTTCCTGTTAGGTGCTGTCTCTCCTATAGAACACAGTATGGGAGGACTCTATTTTAATGCAGAAACTTTGTCCTCACTCGAACGATTCATAGAGTTGGTAGTGGACTGTGTCTATGGTAATACACTCCAACAAGTTATGGAACGGGAATTTGAGGTAGAGTTAGGCAAACGCCCGCTATGTTGAGAGTGTAGTGAAAGCCATCACCCGCAGCCACCAGTAGTGAGCGACATATGTTATTTCGATGGACATTACGGACGATGGACATATACAGGCATCCTGGCCACTGCCTGTGCGGTAGTGACTACTACCGGGACCCTGTGGCCTTGTTGGTCTTATCAAATGGGTATCTGTTCTTCTGCCATGAAGCACGCTTTCCGGGAAGCTAACTTTAAATTCCATCAGCTATTATTAGAGGCACCTTACCTAATCGAGATTATCTCCAGACACCAGGATGACGATGTGATGTCCACAACTTCTTTTTTATAGAGGAAGTGATGAGTAACATATGGTTCACTGATGAGTCCTACCGTCCAGACCGCACAGCCTTATTGAGTGCCAGTTTGCGCCTCTTGAGGAGATCAGACGCTGTAAAGTTACTGGGAACCGCTTGTGAATCGGCTGCCTCTGAAAGCCTAGCAGGTAGGCCGTCCTCCTGCTGAGACCGATATAACCTCTAACCCAGTGACGCGTAGCGAATCTATTCTACGGTTAGACGAACAGCTCGCTGAGGAATAATCGAGTAAGCATCCGGGCTCAATTGAAATGTATTCCTTTTACGAACATTGATTTGATAAGTCGAACACATTGAAACATTTACTAGGTTTACCCTAGCTAATAATATCCAGTAAGTCACATACTTTTGAATATTTGACCGACCGTATATATGTAAAATCAAGAGATTTTAACAGATAAACTAATACTTGGATATTTCCATGTAACCGATTTGAGATGACGGTCAAAGCAAATTGAAAAAGTTTTTGGTTCATAATTCTGTTTTGGACAAAATTGAAAAATCTATTTCATAACGTCAAATGTAACGGGATATAAAAGAAGTCGCGGGTGTGAAACTTACCAGCATTTGACCTCCAGTGTGAACTAACTATTGAACATTGTTAACATCCAAAATCCAACGTTATGCAATCTCTAAACTGTCGCTGCTTTCGCCTGCTTTAACAACAACACTAGAAGCTTTCGACCGGTTACGATGATTAAAAACTAGGTTGTGCACCACCGTGTCGCTGAACCGATAAATTATTTTGCTGCTTCCCTGCCAACCATCATTCAATGTTGGACGACTTAGATATTGAAAATATAGGCTTGAGAAGGGTTACTAGAAAATATTTATTAGTAATACGTAAGATTTAAGGTGAATTATACACAGAAGCACATATTTTGTTTTTGTACATGAATTACGTAGAAAAATTTTATGATGTAACATAAGTATAAACTGGTCTGGCTGGACCACTCTCCGGATTTCCGAACTGGTTTGCACACCTGCTATTTCTACATAAATTACACCTGACTATTTTAGCAAATGTATACATCCTAATAACTACAAGTGCACTAACACAATAAAATCACGAGCGGGCGTTTCCCGTTGTAACAAGTCAAAACTAGTTCGTCACAGATGCTATTGGGTATAATCCGAAAAATACCAAGAACTTAATAATTCCAATTCCTAGAACCGAACAGATGTTAACTAATTTAAACACGCTCAATCTTACATATAAGTAAGGCCATTTTAGATTTCCGACCTTATTTAGCTTAGATAGTCAGTCATACACTCGATCCCCATGCTGCTATCCACTATTTCGTCTTGGTGATATCTGTTAGACTTTGTTTTCGGTTGCGCTTAGCAAAGTTAGATCAACAGGTCACGAAATATTTACATTGCAAAGCACAAATGTAACTGCCAAACGGTTGGACAATGCGTCTCATAAAAATCGAATACAATCACTAAGCGCGATAGTTATGGCAAAACCAAATATTTTAATTTCCCAATAATTCAGTGTGCTTCCAGAAAGCGAAAGATTTTCTGCGTTTAACTTATTAGTTGCACAAATTACGTCAACATAACTAATTAAAATATAAATGTTCGACGAGTAACTGATATTAAGTAAGCAAAAAACCGCAAACAACACACATTAAACTTATCAGCCCTTCCAGAAAAAATATTTTGTATCGCTCCCCTACAATTATCCGCCGTTACCAAAGAAACATATTTTACCCTCAAAATGTTCTTTTAGGCTATGAGCCAGTTTAAGTAGCATATAATATTACGTGTTAAATACCAAAATTCAGTTGTAAGACGATAAATCTGCCTATATATATAAACTAATCCATTAACGTTCCAAAGTTGTTCCATATTGTGTGTTATTATGTTCAAGGCGCATATGGTTAAAACCAAATAATTCTAACATAAATGAAAGTTCAATATTAGTTTACTGCAAAGACCTCTCAGAACATATAAAACAATGTTAACTGCACTACTTTCATTTTATGCGGCTAGTACGTACAAAATTATTATCTATAATGGTTGCAAATAACATGTCGGCTAGTGGTTAAAACATATAACCGAAAGTGATTAGCAGTTAAGTTTCCTAATCGGTTAAAATGGTCAGAAATACGTAGCGCACCCCAAAAATGATCGATAAACAATATTTATAAACTTTTTAGAACGTATGATGCGTGGAATAGTTATTACCAAACGATAATTTCATTTCACCTTGTATTTTTAGGTCGAAATCGTAGGTTGGCACACGTTCTAAACTAATCTTTTTCCTGTAAGAATTGTGATTGACAAACATTCAAAGAACTAAATATCCGTTTAAATACCATATAATGATAAATATATTATTATTTTTATTTAAGTTGATATTACAGCTGACGATTTGCATTTCTTGCAACTACGCTCTTTTGATTAGTGTTTCGTGGGTATACGTCATCTGTGTTTTCGCAGTTTCATCGGCCATTTAGAGAAAATTATAAACAAAAACTCACAGAATCTTCTTTTAACAATAGGGACAAAGAGATACGTTCGTAGGATTATTTAAAACCGACACTCCATCAAAAAAGTAAGCAAATAATAAATGTCAAACGATGAGATAGATTAAGTTGAAGAATTGTTATAGATTTAAATATAAATTTTTATGAATGACACGTTAAGCTAAATGCCGTATGTACATATGTACAATGCGAATGTCTGCGTGACTATTCATGTCTGTAATACAGCCTACAATTAAAAATTTGCACAGACAATGAAGAAGCCATTATCTCAGAAAATTTTACTAACAATTAATAAATACACCGTTTAACTAATACACATATTCTTGAGTCATAGATCCGCAAGATATCATGATCAATGTAGCATGTCGCCTACAAATATAACGATCGCAGTAAAGCGTAAAAAACCTTTGAAACTCAATATAAAACCCAAATTATTTCGTTGTACAATCAATACCCTTAAGAAATAACTCCTGCTGTAATTTCAAACCAAATTTGCTATCGAGAACGGTAGTGAAGTGTTTAATCCAGAATTTACTTGCCATCAAATAATCCAAAATTTCTTATGAAAGCTATACTCTAATAAGACCCTGTATTTCAAGTCAAACTGAGGTTAATGCGTGAACTACCGCAAGATGTGCCCACGCAGATGGTTGATTAAAAGTCGTTTTGATTTGGGGTGTCAATAACACTATAAGACGATCCGTATCAACGAATAATGCTTTATTAAGCAGCAGTAAAAACAACTTGACGAACTAACAACTAACAGGAACAAAATGTGTCAAGAGTCTGAATTCACTTTCTAACATCCAATCTATCATCATCTCAAACATCATCCTATCTTTAGCTTTATACATACAGATTAGATAGCTATTTCTGCTAAACAACTACCGCCCGCTCATTGTCTACTTAGTGGCGCCATGCAGCAGATCTGATCAGCTTTGACTTTTGCCGATTTAAAACGAGCCAGTTTTATCACCTTGCTCAGGGAAATTTCGCTTTAAATCAGCCTATTTCTAATGACATTGACCCAAATTATATTTGGTGTCAAAAGTGTTACAGTTCGCGCTGGTTGCGTGTTGTCAAAACTTGGTCAATTTTTATCTTTCATCGAGCAAATAACGGAGATAACGTTTCGTGACAGCTAGCATAGTGATAGTGGCTCTTGTGTACTCTATGGCTACGCAATCCACCGCTAGGTAAAATAACCTACATGCCGAGCCAGGGTTTCAGTGGAGGGCTAATCTCACCCCTGAAATGTCGGAACACCCACACCGAGCCTCAGAAAATTTTGCTAAAATAG
>JASANE010029951.1:0-70782 GCA_030248225.1 Trileptium ribeirensis | reverse complement strand
TTGCTCAAGTCATTAACAATGTCATTTATATATAACAAGAATAAGGTTATTCCGAGGACACTTCCTTGTGGAACAAAAGATATAACCCAGAAATATGATGAAAAAATATTGTTTACTTTTACACGCGACTTGCGATTCGTTAGAAATGAAACAATCCAATTTTTAGATGATTGGATATACCGAAATTAGAAAACTTACTTATCAATTTTACGTGTGAGACACTGTTAATAGCTTTAGCAAAGTCTATGTATATTGCGTCCACTGAACTTCCCTTATCAAGCGATATACACCAGTCATTTATACATTCTAGCAATTACGTGCACGTAAATCGTTTCGCTAAATATCCGTGTTGGTTTTCTGATAATAGTTTATTTGACGTTAAAAGAATCATAATCTTGTCATTAATTATGGATTCCATCAGCTTACAGCAGTTAGAAATTAGAGAAATTGGTTTGTAGTTTGATGGATCTGACGCAAATCCTTTTTTAAATATAGCAATAATATCAGAATGTAGCTAAATACTTGGTAGAATACCATTGATAAACTATTGCTCAAAACACAGAATATCTAGCAACTCCTTTAAAAATACCGAATGAATCCATCGGATGCGTGACTGTGCTTCTTTTTCAATTTGCCCATGTATTTAGGTACTATGGCGTAAGTGAACGAAATCCAGTTCAATTGAACGTTGTTGAATTTTTATTAGAATGCAAATGCTTATCATCTATGGTGAAACCACTTGAGAAAGTGTTTCTTAAAATTTTTGAGCGGACCTTAAAAGCTTGCGAAAAAGATCAACTCTCCTTGAGGGCTTTTCAAAGTACTTATGCTTCCCGTAAATGTATATGGTGGTTTACCAGAAGTCGAGGAATTCGATACCTTAATTAGGGTCGCCTACGCATGTGGACCGCGAGTACGACTACAACGCCCTGAACAGGTTTATGACACTGGTGAACACATGTACTTACCACACTTTCAACAGTATGAAGGACGGAATCTCCTCAATTACATACCTTACATCCAACGTAGAGACAAACAATTTGGACCTATATGGTGGCACCTGCATACTCGACAGCCACCAGTTGACGAAAAGGCAGGGACTGCTCTCAAGTTAGAAGCCCACCACTACCGTTTCTGCCCCGACACAGCCATTCTTTACTTGCACCCCATCATGCCGAACGACCACCGACCTAAACTGTGTGTGCCCAGACTACTCATTCGCCAAATACTCAAGCACGAACACGACACTCTATTCGGTGGACACCCAGGTAGGGACCGCCTACTGAGAAAACTCAAACAATTCTATTATTGGGAGACCATGGGTAAGGACGTCGACGAATATGTAAAACGATGCGTACTTTGCCAGCGATCCCGAAATCTGCCTCAAAATGTTCGAGCCGCGCTCGGAGACAACCCGCTGGCTAGTGCCCCAATGCACCGCATGTTCGTTGACATATTGGACACTCGGGTTCAGTCCCGAAAGGGAAATCGATACGTTATTGCCTTCATTGACCAATTCACTAAACTAGTCATCGCCGCCGCATTGCCTGACCAAACAGCTAGGAGTGTAGCTCGAGTTTTCGTCGAAGACGTAGTGTGCCGCTATGGCGCTCCCGAGGAACTAGTTTCCGACCGAGGAGGATGCTTCGTTTCAGAAGTTATGGAAGCCCTGTGCGCTAGGCTACACACCTTTAAGCGAGAAACTTTGAGTTACAATCCGAAAGCCAATGGAGAGATCGAACGTTTCACCGCACACTTCTATTCCTTTTAAGGGTAGCTTTACCCGAGAATGACCATACTACTTGGGACGAAGTTCTACCCTACTGCATAATGTCCTACAATTCCGCAGTACACGCTTGTACACATTACACACCTTTCATGCTCATGCACGGATTCCAACCCCGAGTACCGGGTGGAATCGAGACACAAACCGATTGGGGATGCTACCCCGGAGCAGAAGCTTATCGCGCTAACGTACAGCGATGGTTAGCCACGATCAGAGACCGAGCTTATCGTTCCATGGAATCCGCGAAGGAATACAGGAAGCGTTATTACAATCGCAAGATCAAGCTCCCCGACTATCGAGTTAATGACCATGTATGGGTCTACCGATACTATACCACACCTGGACTATCGCGTAAACTGGAACGCCGATGGTGTGGACCGTACCAAATCACAAAGATAATGTTGCCCTGCATCTGTGTCAAGCTCCCAGGACAACCCAATGCCTCTGACCACGTAGTCCACATAAACCGCACCAAACCATGCTAGAGACCACTTAGTAGTTTCCCCGACATGGCTGATTTACTGAAAGCCGTGCCTCCCGCATACATTGAGGCTGCACTACAAGAACCAGGAGAAACTATCCTTGCCGATAAATATTTCGCTAGGGAATTACAGGCTGCCGATCCGGAGGCAGTCGACCGGCTACGCCAAGATATCGATGGCGCATCCGATACAACTAGTGTGGAGATCGGTGATCCTAACCTAGTATACACGCAAGCCCAGGCTGACATACACCGCGCCGTAGTGGAACAATTAGCCATTCAGGCCCCAGCTCAAGGCTCATCCGGAGCTCCGCAACAAAACAGATTACCTATTTGTGATCCCGATAGAACTCCCGACACTGAATGGCCCGCTATCTCGCAGGAACTCGCTACACAGGACCCTGCTAAGTTGCCTTATGCGCTTGATAAACCCCCAGGCTCATTCTCTCCAGAATACGGACGACATACTGCCCCAGTTACTATACGGGAACAAGAGCGATCCGTCAGAACTGAGGAACCAACTAGAAATAAAAGCTAACCTTTACTGGGCATTTCCCGGAAAACTAGAAGCCGTTCAATTCCTACTCACAATTATTGATTTACGAGCGACTGGCTTTTTTTCTGTGCGTCAATACTATCTACATAGTCACTAGCAAAAGGAGGATAAACGGAGCGAGTTTGACTACTCTTCGCTTAGTGACCATCAATTTGTGTCACCCCAAATGGCAAAAATCAAAAAGTCTCCAATTCGTGTCGGTTTTGTGAAAATTTAGGTAGGAAAACAGAAGATGCACAAATACAGATCTATGAATAGCTACGTATTACGCGTCGAATAAAAAACAGATTTGCAAAAATCCATCAATCTATTCAAGATTTATGCGATAAACAGACGGAGAAAATTTTTTCATTAAACATCAAATGAGGAAACTTAACCTGTGCACATTAACCATCCTACTTTGCAACTGATACCAAATCGCTAATTCATGCTACTGTACAAATGCGTAAATTGCACAGGTCTTTCGCTATCAGAAACACGGCAAAATCATAATACAAGTGCCAGAAATTACACCTTGTGTTCGAAAAGAATTTTCACGATTTTAAATTTGCAAGGACTATGAGCTTTTTTAGTTGGGTTCACTGTTCGCCGAATAAATTTAACATGACAGTGACATCACAAATTAATTGGCCCTATAGTTTAGCTCAGTGTTCGCGAACAAAACCGACCTATATCTAATCTGAAAAGTTGTCGTTCGCCAAAATTCAACTGAACTTACCGATTTTTATCGAAGAGCTGTGTGCCCGCAAACAATTTTGCGTCGAATCACGGTTGACCAAAAACGTTCAGCTACAATGTTATATCCGAAATTGCAAAATAGGATGTGATGAGTGTGGGTTAAGTTTACTCTTGCATAAAATCAAGGAAAAATCTACGAACGAAATACCTACTAGTAACATGTAAACGTGGGTGACGGAGGCATGGTGGTTAACAACGGCGTGAATAGTGCATACAGCTTGTGGAATTTCTAACATTTTTGGTAACAGTTTAAAAGTAACATACTCATTTAAATCGAGTAGCTACACCTCACCTTCGAATTTTCACCATGAAAACAATTTTAAGAAACTGAATTTATTATGTAAAATAATGTTCGACTGCGACTCGCCACCTTCGGTGGCTCGTCTTGCCTCCGTCAATAACACACTTAATAATTTTTAACTCATTTTTAAGAAACTTTGCTTAATTTTAAGAGAATTTATAAAGGTAAGTAGATCACTCGTATACAGTCTTTTAGAAAACGTGAAGGTACATGTTATGTCAAAAAATGACCGAGATAGCACGAACGGTTGTCGAGATATGATGAACTTAGGTTTCCCAAAGTCAATTTTATGAGAATTTGCTTAATTTTTAAGGAAAGAGATGAAATACGTCAATCAGCTATATACAGCTGTTTAGAAAACGTGAAAATACATTTTATGTAAAAAAAATCGCCGAAATAGCACGAACGGTTGTCGAGATGCGGTGAAAAAGCTGAAAAAATGGCAAAAATCCCTAAGTTTGAGCAACATTTGCTTAATTTTGAGTACAAAGCAATTTTCGTAGAAAAAAGTGCTCAATGAAAGGGCACTCCGCAAGAGAATACGCAACACGAAGAAAAAAATTTCTAAAATCGGCCCAGGCGTTCAACCTGCAGACCTGTCTGTGACAAACAAAAAAAAGTCACAGAGAAAATTGAAATTTTGCGTCTAGTATATTGATATATATAAAGTTAAATGTACGCCTCCGGCTGCGACTCGCCACCTTCGGTGGCTCGTCTTGCCTCCGTCAATAAAGTTAAATGTACGCCTCCGGCTGCGACTCGCCACCTTCGGTGGCTCGTCTTGCCTCCGTCAATAATCACAGTTCGTTAAGTTAACAAGACATTGATTTTTGACTGTGCACTTTATGCCACGTCACACAGGCAGTCTTCAAACGTTCAACTATTCTTTGAACAACATTCTAGTTAAAGCCGCTTCATTGCTGCCTACCGTTGACATCGAACTAGGACACAAATCTGTTTTCATACCTCCGAGGAGCATTTTTATAACAAGTTGTCAATGATGTAGCAAATGTTGTTGAATCATAGTTTAGCTGAGCGATTTAAGATCATACGTAGTAGCAGCAATTCGGGTAGTTGATGAGACGCACAATTATTGTTTCGTTGTAGCATTGCTTCATCGATTCTGCCTGATAATTTGCTGACCTTTTGTCGAAACAGCCGGCTGCATCACGTCATTGTCATTCTTCTGCAAACTCTCTTGATAAGGTATATTTCGTTTAGCGATAACTTGATCACGAAACGATCTGTCAGCGTACATATTGTCCAATATATAGGCGTTTTCACCATCCTATAAAATTCGACATAAGACACTTTGAGTTTATACAAAGAGTTGCTGCTGTCGATAACAAAAATACGGACGTAATGACTAGCACATAATAAAGTCTACCGGACGTTAAATTATATCGTTAGAAAATTATTGAACATGCTAATTCAGTAGGGTTGGTAGTCCTCTGCGTAGCATAGCTTTTACATGAGAATGCATATATTACTAACTACACAGAAAGAACACATTATCCAAAGTAACATGTAAAGAATTTTTCCGAATATTATTATTCCACATTTTACATTGACTGACAAAAATTTCAATTCAGAAAACAGATGCTACAAAGCATATACCTACGTTTTGTTTTGCTAACATAAGCTGAAGATAAAGCCAAGATGACAAATTTCTACTGAAACTTACTGTCAGTTTCAGTTTTATATACGATAATTTGGTGAGGTAATATTCTATGTGATTTAGTTGTATTGACTTTACTCGCTTGTATCACAGGTGGAGGAAATATATAAATCCTAAAAAAATTTCAAACCGGAATTCCAGTATGGTGTTTGCCTTTTGCCGAAACCACAACCGAAATTTCGGATCTCAATTACGTTAAAAGCATATATATACTTTGGTTCCAAAAAACCTTACAAATACCGAAAAATGGTTTTTGGTTTTTATACTAGCACAATTCTAACTTTACCATTCGAATTTTGAGTCATTTCAAAGGAAACATCTTTACTCTCGAATGAGAATCGAACATAACGGCCATTTTTGTCACAAAAGTAAGGTTGAAGCTCAGTCAGAGAGAAAGTGGTTTCTAGAATCTCCAGTATTTACTTACCGGGTTTCGTTGGGTCCAAAATTCTAGGGGGCCCTTTCGGGAGTCGGCAGAGCTACTTAGAAAAAAAATTTTAAAGCGACATATACTACACCGGCACCAATCGTTTTATACATTGCAATTTGTGGAACTGGTTCTATGGCAAAAAGCAAGGACGGCGGTCTATCAGCTTCACAATAGGCTTTAGCGGGCAACCTTTCGTTTACGGTGGTAACGGCGCTGTAGCAAGGTAGCTAATGAAATTGTGTGAATTCCTTTGCAAATGATGGCGAAGCCATTGCAAAGAATTACCGATTATAAAGCAAATGCAGAATAATTATAGCTTAAAGGCAATAATGGTGGCCCCGCAAAGCCCCGATATAAGCCTATAAATTACAGGATTGAAAAAAATCCTCTGAGCACGCGGGTACGAGACAAGCCTCCAATACACGTGGGTTCAAAATATTTGGCACGCGTGCACCCCCGAGCAGGCAGCAAGCAAATGTCGAGGGGCGGAGCAGCCTAATACAACCAGCGAACAGGCATCCTGTGAACATCTCGTATGGTAGCGGCAGTCATTTCTGGCGAGTACTGTAAATCCGTAAGGACAAAATTTAAGTATACACAGTGGAATATTGATGGATGCACTCTTTGTTGGACTAGATATTCGCCATTCACTTCGAGTAACGCTTACTTGAGGTTCGCGTGCCTTTTGCAGGACATTGAGAATCCGACCGTGAGAAAAGTGAAATCGTTGCTCACACAAAAAGCATTCTTTAAGGCAAGGATGTTTTGGAATTGCTTCCATGGAAAATCTGAAGTGAAATGTCGACAATAAAAATGCAACGCTATCTACATGATTTCACTGTACCAGAATCAGATGCGGCAGAATCACTTTAGTTTTATACGGTTATGGACATATGTATACAACTATACATACTCTTCTAAGGAGCAAAGCATGGTTGAAATGGCATTGCAGTAATGTCGCCCAGTGCCTATATATAGACAGTGAAAGTGAAAAGCAAATTAAACAATAATCGTTTTAAACATTTAAACCAGAAAGCAACGAAATTTGCACCGATATCGAACAAGAATTTTTGGCGAACACTGTATGTTTCTATCCTCTTTTATAGCAGTTTTATAGAACAACAAACTCTCTGTTGCATAGCATCCGCCAACGCGAGCGATCGGACATACGAAATTGATTTGGACTGATGAAGCAGATAGATAGAATCATTATTACACAAATCCTAAACACCAATCAAACTAACTCGGCGTAATGCACCGGAAACCAAAACAAAACGCGTCCGCCAATTCTCAAATACTGCGCGGCGAAATCCAGCAGATCAATATAAACTCGCGATACTTTGTACTGAATTTTGGCTGGAAAATGTTGTGCTTGCCTGAAAAAAATAGAGATGCACATATTAAAATCACACTTAGCATACTAACGGTATGTGTATAGCGGATACATTCATAACTACTGTCCATTGATATCATACATACGTAGTGAAGCTACAAACCTAGCTTACACCACGTTGAGCTACGCCTTACGTGGAACCTCACAAAGGACGCTAATACGGAATCGGTCATTTATTATGATAGGTTGACTAGCTTGGTACCGCCACGGCCGTAATGCTTTAATCCAAAGACTGGAAGCGACGTCAAAATTAAAGGACTAGGATTTTCATACTTAAACATTATCACACTGTTGTAAAAGAACAAACACAAGCATAATATGAAGAGAAGCAAAATTGTACGCACGCATGTAATATTGTATGTAGAGTAAACAAGTTTAGTGTGTGCCTTGCTAAATACACCGATGAATCATTCATACTTTTCTTGTGTCGCCAATCTGATTCGGTGCATGTGACGGAGGTGTTTGGGTCAACGATTGGATCCTACGACATCCATGCGCCTTGGTACTCTGTCCTCAAACACAATGAAAGATGCTATTTTCGAACCGTTCGCACCAACCAAAGCGAGAATCGTTACAAACTCTCTTCCAGTGGCATCTTAAATAATGTCTATCAAGCTTCCTTTCCCGGCAATCACGTTATTCGCCTTAGGGTCCCAGAAAAGGCCGATTCATACAGTTGAAAATCTGCGCCGGTTTGTCAAACAAATCTAGATCGTTCAGACACATTTCGAGGTCACCATAAAACTAGTATATCAAAAACAGTTTCTTTTTTGAGCTCAGATATACCTGTTGCTAAGGCTGGCCGAGTAGTGAGCTAAGGTGTTTGTCGGTCATGAATTTTTGTACCCAATCTTCAATCGGTTTCCAATCTTTAAATCTACAGTACTTACGAATGTAAGCAGTAACTAGTTCACTTTCCGCACCTTTTGTTTTGAAGACGAATTTTGAACTTTATTTTTAAGATACTCCTTGCTAATACCCACTCAATTTCTGGCCATGATTCTGACACAAACAGCTAGTTCTGCGGTAGTTTCGAAGGCAAGCTTGGAGGCACACCTGGCTTGGTCACTTCACCACCTGCCTTGATGTGATCATGGAGAGTTGACTTTAGCACACCATAAATTTATATGCGCTTTTCTGACAGATTCCCTACTCACGAATTGCACATTGTCTATCCTATTCTTAGGAACTGGCTGGGTTTTACGATTGTACTGACGGACCATGGCTATTAGCTGCTAGTTATGATAACTATTTTTGCAATATCACAAGTATCTTATACATTTGCGCAATGTGAGGACATGTTTATAAAACTGTTATATATACTAAAGTATATACAGGCACTAGATCCAATATGTACTGATTAATTAAAGTACGCTGCGAAGTTTTGCTTTTAAAGTTGGCCCTTGTTTCAGGAAAGTATCCGAATTTGCTGGGGTAAGCCGGACATGCTCGTAACTTCTAGTACGGAACACTGAAGCAGTAACATTTAATATGGGTGATATCTATACTATTACCTATGCGTATAATCATGATGCTTTGTGAACCTTTTCATCCCTACAATAAAACGCAAAGTTTGCACACAATAGGGCAAGGTCTCAAAAGCTGGAAAATTCCGTGTTGGAAATTGTATCTGATTGTACTTTCAATGATCAGGTCACAGTAGCTGGAATCATTTATAGATTACATACATAGGGAGTAAATACCTGTTATTATAGGGACACGGCAGTGTCTCTATCATATGTTTTGTGCCAAAACTGGTGCATATTTAACTAACATGTTTGGCATTTTTTAGAACACATGTGGTTAATGTCCTTTAGAGGTATGGTTTTTAAGAGGTACAGTTTGGTCAGTTTTGGAAATAGCCCATGTTGACTGTTTATTTTATTATTTCAACCGAGACGACACATGGTTTACTGCACGAACAGAGCGCATTAAATTACGGAAAATTTTGAGAACACGTTTTTGAATGGACATTTATTTGGGACGCCGAGTCAAATTCCACAAACACATACTTTTTTGAATAGAATAGGCATGTGCATGTCGACATTTCGTTCCGTATCCGTTTTTCAACTTGTTTATAATTTTCATTTCACGGATAACGGCAAAAAAGACTGTTTATTTATATTACTAAATAAATTCGACACAAAGCGAAGTGTACGTACTATGTACGCCAAGTCGGGTTACGCTCTGCTCCGCTAAGCAAATCCTGTGTTCCCAATGCGGAAATTATGGCTACGCCTCTGCGCTCTGTTCAGTTCGATTCCTCCGATAATAAGTCGCGACCGGCTCTCCGTCTCCAAGTAAAACGTTTACGATTCCTATCATATACCACAGAGGAGAAACACAAATCCCCAAATGAACTATAAGTATAGCCGATCCGTTGAAATTTCGGGTGTCAAATTATTTTGTCAGAATACTGTGCTATACGTCACATGTTTCAATTAGGTATGTATGTTGTCCTAGAAAAGTACTCTTAAAAGACGACCTCAGCTTTGTCAGAAATAGTCGGCTCCGCTGAGTTCACCTGTTCAGACATGCCGAGTTCGGTTCTACCGCCAAGCCGAGCTTAGAGCCCAAATTTTTACCTGTATTATATAGCGTATTGTAAACTATTTGATGATAATACTAACAAATGGGTGTCAGTGTTAAATGACCAAATTTCATGATCATGTTTTCGACCCTAATTGAACCCTGAATCTAAAAAGTGTCTTGTGACCTTGTAAAAGGAGTAACACAAGGTAACAATGCTACGATGTAACATGTAAAATGCATATGTTTATTCTTGTAAAATTTTGGAAACAATGTTCCAAATTTTAAGTCAATGTTCGCTATGTGTTTTGAAATACGTTTTAATGATAATAACTGTGTCACGCAAGTTTTTCAGAACTCTAACCGTTATGATAGCCTCAAAAACATATGCCGACTGCCAAAAGTATCGAGAAAAATACATAAAGAAATATATCACAGTCTAGTCTATAAAGTTGAACAAAGCGACTTGATTGCCAAAAAATATATTTTGATAACAATACAAGCCTTGCTTTGACACGATTATTGCTTGCTTTCTTCAGAAACAGTATGACACAGGTTTGTTCACTGTATCAAAAAAAAACATTTGTCATGTAATACATTGAAATGTGGAATTTTTAAAATTAAATTTCAGACATAGGTATTCAACCAAAATACAAATTAATTTTATTTATACAAAATTTATAAAAAGTATAACAAATTTTAAAATAAAATTCCCAACCAGAAAACAAATTTGTCTACCCTGTTTTAACCACCATATAATATATTATATAGCATACATGCTCAAAGAAAGTGTTATCCACCTGACGTGCCAGATGGCTCCCCTCGGCGTGATGTGCCGTTCCTACCTCCAGGTGATCCTACCACCATCCCACAGGTCTTTCTGCCCATGCCGAACATATAGACGCTGATATCGCCATACTCACTCCCGATCCCCTCCGTCGACCGGCTAATTCCAAGCTGGGGAGACCAAACGCCAACCCCCACTTTCGAGGGTGTCGGCTACTCTCTGGAACCCCGGAGCTTGAGCATGTATGATATACTTAATATTGTAAAAGTAAAAAAAATTCCTGATTTCATTTAAATATTTTAAACTCCTGTACTTCACAGAGAATGCCGTATCACTGCCATCTATTGATACCGTACGACATATATAAATAATAATCCTTAACGATGCTGATATTTTGACAGTCCGCATATTATGTTTTTGTGGTTATCATAACGATTAAAGTTCTGAAAAACTTGCGTAGCAGAGGTATTAGCATTAAAACGTACTGCAAAACACATAGCGAACATTGCCTTAAATTTTGAAACCTTGCTTCCAAGATTTTACATGAATAAACATATGCATTTTACATGTTACATCGTAGCATTGTTACATTGTTAAGTAATGCTAAAACATAGGGAATATCCTGCTAATGGCTCGGCTAAATAGTTTCCTGTTTGAAATTACCCGCGTTTAAGGTGTCCAGATTTACCCTGTTGAACTATACAAAGTTTAGAAAACAGCAATAATCTATCTACAAAATAACAAATTGCTATATCGAAAACACTAAAATTACAAATATAAGAAAACTAACAATTCTTCTGGAACTGACGGATCATGCTTCTTCGAACCAATTCGACACGTTTTCTCGCGCAAACCATACGGGGCTGTAACAGAATATCAACGTATACGCAAAACATTGATTTACAACGAACAAATGTAATATTTTGACAACAAAGGTTTAGTGAACGAGCGGTACCGGTACAACATATTGGACGTACCGTTACCAGAATTATTTTTGTACTTGTAAAAACAATCCAAGCCATAGCTGCCTATAGTAGACATAGGTATACTATATAAAATCGATCTAAATACCCATATACATCACGCAAGTTTTTGTACGGTCGACAGCCATGTGATGTATAACATGCCAACATATATATATCTTTCGTTGTTGTACGTGACTGATCTCTTATAACTTATGGAATAAACTGAGCAAGTACACGATGCAGGAGTTGGCACATCCAGAAACATATAGCTAATCTTCTTTGCTGGCTTCTCCAAAGTGGAGGGTGGTGGACCCTGGCAAAGAACGGGTGCCTCTAGTTGTGGCCCCGTGGAAAAATTTTGGCTACCCCCAAAAAAGCCCTCTGGCTAATTTTTTTGGCTTCGCTACGGTAAAAACAGCCCCAAAAACATAAAAAATTGGCAAATTTTTTTTAAATTCCCATTCTGAAGTTAAAATTTGACTCTCAGCACAAAATTAGTTAAAAAATCAGTTTTACCCTCTATACACTAACATATCGGGGCTCCCAGTTCGAGCCCCTGACAAAATCCGGCGCCCCAAATTTCGAATCAAGGGTCTCATTCAAGCACCCTAGCAAAATCTTCAGCAAATGGATAAGCCGGCTTCGGAAAATTTATCAAAAATCATCCTGATGCTATATGACAACTCGTGCTGAGTGTGTATTTAGTCAGCAACGTATTGACTAAAATAAGTACAGCTGTATTTACGATGAATTTTTGGTACAGGTATTGGTAACATTTTTACCGGTACTGGTATACCGATCGAAATCTACAGACGTTGTTGCGTTGTGCACTGTCAACCTGTAACATAATTTAAAATTGAGATATAAAAATCAAAGCAATTTTTCGTGATAAAAGTTAAAATATGTCACTATACTCAAAATACTTTTCATCACATTTAAGATAAAATTCTTTGACTTTGCCAGATATTCTTTTTAAATTCAAGAACTATTCCTTGAAATTTTTCTAAAATGTAATATAATTCTTTAAAATTTCAAGGAACATGCAGTTCTTTAAATTTCAACAGAATATATGGAGGTGCAAGAATCAAAGAATATTTCTATTTAATTTAATGGAAATTGTTTTGGTTGTAGAAAACGCAATAAGTATAAAGCAGTAGCTGTTTACAACAGTTACGGCAACTTTTAATAAATTTTTCATCGTCACCTAAAATCTAAGGTATTCAAAGCTAGTTTGGGTAGATATTACGATTTAAAATATGTAACTAGCCACCTAAAATATATATGAATATATGATTTCTACAAAAAATATAAAATATCCGATATTCGAAACATTTAATGTTGTACCAAGTTAGCTTTAAAATTCACAGCAACGTTTAAGACGTTATTCAAATACTTTTATTTCTGAACCCTAAAAATTCCTAGCTGCAAGACCAATTTAAAAAATTGAAGTAATTGTGTTCTGAATTCTGACGCCATGGAGAGAAGTCACAAACCCCGTACCAACTATGTACAACAAAATTTGCGAATGATCTTATGGGATGTATTTCCTTAGCATAGCACGTGCATTTTCAAGACGTTATGAGCAGCTGTTTTTTTCCGAATATCATTTAGCGATTTTTCAAAACTGCATATATATATTAACTATGTTAGCAATGTTACGTGTGATTTTATTGTTGCATGTTTGACCGTTATGTAATGTGGCGGGTTAGAACCCGGTCAAAAACTGTTACAATATTGTAGAAGCCTCATTGATAGCTTAAAATCAGACACTTAAAATCAGACAAAGTGAGCAAAGTAACAGTGTAAAACCGAAATATTCAATATATTCACATATTTTCAGGGAGCACAGCTAATTTGCACGCATTGACTATTTAGAGGTCCACGATAAAGGTTTTCACCCTAGGCTCGGACGCCTACTAACTCGGGGGCACACTGTTCCAAGGGCGTAAGTCTGGAGGGAGTTTTTGAAATGTCAATCAGTGATTGCTAAAATTGTCCCCAAATTGTTACAACGCTGCGCCCATTTTTCCCAATTTTACTCAAGGAAAATTATCCGCGCCCCATGGGTGTGGGAGCAGGAGTGGGGTAATTATGGCTTAGGAAGGTAACCCCTCTGGACACGTATAGATTAAGCCATATTTGTCACAGCACCCCTCCCCGAGCGCCGAAATTGGTGAGAAAATTTTGGCAGATATAAACATTACAAAAATTTTGAAGGAAAATTGTGAGAAAGAATTGGGAAGAAGGGAAAAATTTTACCCTCTGCCGGAAACATCAACCTAGCCGACGTACCTTGTTCAGGTATGATTTAAGGCATATATTTTTCGCATTGTAGGCACCTAGCGGTTGCTGTATTGGATACACACAAGTAAAATAGCTTCATCGTATTCAGAATCACGAAAACCAATAAACCGGTTCTGGTCTTTTATGTTCAACTAAAATGAAAAATATTAAAAACTGACAATACTTTTTTGCCCGCTGCTCTATGAGCTTCAAATTTCAGGAAAAGAATTCAGAATTTTATGGAAATTTTTTACCGTATTTCGAACTACGGTGTCTAGTTCGGAATGCTCCGTTCATAACATGACGTCACAGACTGAACGAATCCACAAGAATTTTTAACTGTTGTAGTCTCAAAGTGAACCCAATGCAATCATGTTAGGTGAAAAAAGTGTTATTTTTCAAAAAATTCTCCAGTAAATGCCGTTTTTGTTCTATGAGGCTTCAAATTTCGGGAAATTCTAGCATTATCAAATAATAGGAAAATCCAGGAAGTGGGCACAAAGCATAAGTGTGGGGGCTTAGGGTATGGTGGATGGGGCAAATGGCTCTGCTAAAATCGGGAAGTCCGCGGATATTTAGTCAGGAAGAAGTGAAATGTTCAAAATTTTTAGGTTTCAACCAATACCGCTGATATTTTGCACAGTTTTCCTTAATTTTCGCTGATATTTTTACCAAATTTTTGGCGAATTTTTCCCAAATGTCCCAAAACTTTATCTTTCAGAGCTGGAGGGGAGCGGAGCTTCATGGGTAACCCTGTATGCTAAAAGCCCATTTTTCACACTCAAGAAACTCATATAGCTTAAGTAATAAAGAGGTACCTATATTTTTAAGGTTTGGCTCAGTTTGCTAAAATAGCCTCTCAATTATAAAGAAAATCGCGACTTCTCGGAGAGAAACCACGAATAACTGGTTCGACTAGGCTTTGCGAGAATATACTAATAGTGCTGTACTCTCAGGAATGTTTGAAATATGGTTTTGCCCAAAGTTACACTGTAAGAAAGTTTTTAACACGGTTGATTTTGTTATCAATAGACAGGTCTCGTGGAAAGGACTTGAATGGTGCCTATTATGACCCGATCCGGTCACCGGTTCTTGAGATACCGGAAAACCGTCAGTTTCAGAAATTAGTCTTTAGATTTCACTTTTTTCATCAAACACTAACTTGTAAACGATATTGTCTGATGTGTTAAATTTGGTACCGTTCGACGGTCGTCATTTTTCGATATTCCAAGGTTGAACTGAATTATGGCCACAAGATGGGAAAATTTTGACCATTTTCGGCATTTAGAATTTTTTGGAGGTGCACAATTAATTTGTTGTTTTTCGATGTTATTTTTGTTGAACAAAAACCTTGCCAACCAAACAAAAATATTTTGTTAGCTGTATAGGCACAATGGATGAAATTAAAAAATGATTATTCTAACATTAGAAGTGTCGATCTATTCTCGTGTTCAACATGACTTTACGGGTTTCTTGGAACTTTGGACGGATTTTGGTTGTTTTTAACGATTTACGAACTTTGAGTGAATATATCTCGCGAACCAGGAAAAAATAAAAATCCGATTTAATAACTTTTTCGTATTTGTCCGAAGAATTCGTAAGACTTGCTAGATGACGGCCTTTGAACTACATTTTAACCAAACACCGAATCTCTGGCGTCCTGTTGGGTTCCAGTGGCTCTCTGGCACACGCCTTTTGAGCACTTGGTATACCCCAAATTTCCCTATTGCCATTTGTGGTTACAATTAGGCACTGAGACCTTAAAAAGTAAATTCGATCAAATTAGACACTCTAGTGACCACTATTTCCAGTACCAACCTACAAAAATTCGATTTTTCATATCTGACTCGCCAAAGTGCGATTTAGGTCTGTTAAAAAGCAAGCGTGATAAAATTGGGAACTCTAGTGTCTTTGTGATGTCAGGACTATATCCAATACCTAGCTACCTTCATATGCCTGTAAAATTGGGATAGTCCCGTTTCTGGGGGCCTAAAAATTCGATTTTTCGTATACAGCTCGCCCAAAGTGCGATTTGGACCTGTTCAAAGCAAACCTAACCGAATTGGGCACTCTGGTGACTTTGCAAGCTGCGTTTCCAGCGTCTAGCTACCTTCATGTACCCCTAAAATTGGGCTAATCGTGTTTTTCGGGACCCAAAAATTCTATTTTTCAAATATATATAGCTACCCCATTCTATTTTTCAAATATACATAGCTCCCCCAAATAGCGATTTAAGTCCGCTAAAAAGCAAACTTGCTCAAATTGGGCAATCTAATGACTTTGTGAGTGCTGTTTCCAGTACCTAGCTACCTTCTTATACCCCTAAAATTAGTGTAATCCTGTTTTTGAAGGCCCAAAAACGTACTTTTTTGTATATGGCTCGGCCAAAGTGCTATTTTTAGATCCGTTACAAAGAAAAATTGTTCTCAAATTGGACACTTTAATGACTTTGTGAGCACTATTTCCATTACCTAGCTCTCTTCCTATACCCCTAAAATAGGGCTAATTATGCTTCTGGTGGCCCAAAAATTCCGATTTTTTATTATCTGGCTAGCTCACAGTGCGATTCGTTAAAAAGCAAACTTGATCAAAGTGGGCACTCTAGTGACTTTGTGAGGACTATATCGAGTACCTAGCTACCTTCCTATATCCCTAAAACTGCGGTAATTGTGTTCCAGGTTCCAAAAATTAGATTTTTCGTATATGGCTTGCCCAAAGTGCGATTTAGATCCGTTAAAAAGCAAACTTAGTCAAACTGGACGCCCTAGTGACTTTGAGAGCACTATTTCCATAGACTAGAGCTATCTTCATATACCACTAAAATTTGGCTAACAGTGTTTCTGGCGACCCGAAAAATCTATTTTCTGCATCTGAATAGCCTAAAGCGCGATTGTTTTGTGCACTCTGTTGATTTTGTGAAAATCCACTTACAGTGAATTGTTTTAAAGTGATCTCCTACTGCGTATTTCGCAAAATAAGAATGACAAAAGCAAGTTAGAAACATTTCCCTAGGCCGGAACTGGAAACAAGAACCCCCGTTAAATGTTGTTTTATAAGTTTGATATAAACAATGTTTTTCAGTCGTAACAACGCCCTTCGTTACTTCACCCACAAAAATATCGAAAACAAGCAAAACATTGAACCCTTTGCAGCAAACCTGAATTTTCATTCAGTCACTAGAATAAACAAGGCAAGTGTTTGTTGCACCACTTATCAAGTATATAAGTGACACTTTAGCTCAGTACGGTTGCAAAATCAAGGCTATATATATCTACGAAAAATATATAAATGATATCTTATTTATAAATGGCGATAATACAGATAAAAACTGGTTCGCCAATCCCAAATCCAACATTTGAAAGCCAAACACCGAAAATAATATGATTTGTTGACCATTACGTTTTGTGTTTAATGACAGTGGTTCAAAATATTGTTTATTTTGCAGGAAAATTGTGAAATGCAGGAATTATTATATCACTACTGCAGCTAGAATGCCAGGACACACACCTTAGTTCCCAATATAACTCAGGAAGCAAAAAACTCGATGTGAGGAGCCAGGGCAAAAACCTAAAGTTAATTGAGCGTAGATCGGCGAAGCGTTTTTATTTTCTGTCTGAGAGTAAAAAGGTCGATGTCCGTCCGTTCGTTCGTTCGGTCCGACGGATCTCAAGAACCACTGAACGGATTTTAAAAAACTTTTTTGTTTGAAAGCCTATCATGTCAGAGTGTGCACCTGATATTTGGGATTAAAAAATTTTGAGTGGTTACTTTGTAATTAGCTAATTAGTTAATTTTATGCAGCTAAAATAGAGAATTTTGCAATACTGGTGTTATTTATTGAAATAGAATCGTTTCTATCAAACCATTATAGGGTTTATGGGTCGAAGAATTCAAATATAATATTTTTTCCAATAATAAAGCCCTATGCAATGTAGTTACAAGAACATAAAATTGAGTACATTCGTAATGTCACAGCCCAAGGTCCGCTCACAAATGTAGTTCCACTCTAGTTGTGAAGCCAGGCTTAGTCTTACGTTAGAGTTAAGTTGCCCAACATTTCTAAGTAAATTTTTAGTTTACACGTAACATTTTGAGTCACAATGTATTTATCCTTTGTGTGGGACCTTAGTTCTACATATAAAATGACCAGAATCTTGAACCTTCACTTTGTCCAAGATACCATTTCAAACGCGTTTCGTTACCTTGTTATTTCTCTACAAAAATAAAAACGTAAAAATCATGTTCTCAACCTCCTAAAGGTTATATACTTTTATAACCAAAATGTTATATACTTTTATGACAAAATAATATAGATTTGGGAGTTGCACATCTACTATGTGTTCCAGCAATAAGAACTGCATTGAATAGTTTTATTATGACGGCATGTTGTTTCACAAAGATCTCTATTTTAATTTCATACTCCAGTGCAAACAATAAGTTTGTTACTTACGTTAGGGGTTGTCGAACCCCTTTTTAATCGTATTATTGGCATTTATAAATGATATTTCATTTTTATATATAGTTCGTAGATACTCTATTCTGCAACCGTACTTAGCCAAAATACCACTCATTTAATAAGTCCGGCAACTAACATTATATTTTTGTTATTTTAGCGACTGAATAAAAATCCTGGTTTGTCTTAAAGGGTTCAAGTTTTTGCTTGTCTTCGATATTTTAGTTAGTGAAATAACTAAAAAAGGACATGAGAGAAAATTATACAAATCTTTCCACCGGTTTCGATGTTCTGCCTGTTTTCGATTTAATAGTGAGTGAAATAAGAAAGGCCTTGAGCGAATACTTGAACACTAAACCGTAAGGGGTTTTCAGTTTTTGCTTGTTTTCGATAATTTAGTGAGTGAAATTTCGAAGGCATTTTTATGACTGAAAAAGGATTTTTCAGTTTATAACAAACTTATAACAATTCAACAAGGTTGCAATAAAAAGGATTCCCTTTTCCAATTCCCGTTTAGAGAATTTTTTCTAAAGCTGATAAGTTATAAATCTCGATTGATTGAATGTCTGCCTCAATTTTTCGATCCGATGCCACTGCCAACAGTTATAGACTAAAATGCTGAAGAACCTCTAGTGCCCAAAATCAAAAAGGTTCCATCTAAAATGCTGAAGACCCTCTAGTGGTCAAAATCATAAAGGTTCCATCTAAAACGCTGAAGAACCTCAAGTGGACAAAATCAAAAAGGTTCCATCTAAAATGCTGAAGACCCTAAAGTGGTCAAAATCAAAAAGGTTCCATCTAAAACGCTGAAGAACCTCAAGTAGACAAATAAAAAGGTTCCATCTAAAATGCTGAAGACCCTCAAGTGGTCAAAATCAAAAAGGTCCCATCTAAAACGCTGAAGAACCTCAAGTGGACAAAATCAAAAACGTTTCATCTAAAATGCTGAAGACCCTCAAGTGGTCAAAATCAAAAAGGTTCCATCTAAAACGTTGAAGTACCTCAAGTAGACAAATAAAAAGGTTCCATCTAAAATGCTGAAGACCCTCAAGTGGTCAAAATCAAAAAGGTCCCATCTAAAACGCTGAAGAACCTCAAGTGGACAAAATCAAAAACGTTTCATCTAAAATGCTGAAGACCCTCAAGTGGACAAAATCAAAAAGGTTCCATCTAAAATGCTGAAGGACGACGAGTGGCCAAAATCAAAAATCTCTATTTCATGTCGGTTTTGTGAGAATTTGAGCGTTCACTCATTGGGGCACAATTACATTTTATTACGCCTGGAATAAAAAATGCTAAAACCGTCAATCGTATGAAGAGCGATGCCGACACATCATATTGTTTGCACAGTCAAGCGCTATCTAAAACAAATCCACTCGCTTCGTTTCAGCTGCGAATGCATTTATTTATTTTATAAAAATTTGCATTTATGCGTACTATATTATAGGTAGATGACATTATACGAACAGCCACTGTTAATGGTTGACCTGGGCTTCATAGTCGACCGAGGCTAATACTGGTGTATAATTATTGAATAAAGACATCTTTATTGCTATTTACATAATAAACACCCTAAACATTCTATAAGTATTAAGCTACAATCAATGCAACACAAACCGAGGTACACACAAGTATATATATATTAGCAGATAAACTTAATATATATATGATTTGTACCGTGTATAAATTCCAACAACCACTGAAACTATTTAGAAAAATCGTTCAATTACTCAATTAAATTTTACATCACCAATTTATTGGGAGTAAAAAATGTTTCCGTCATCATAATTATTGTATATTATTTCTACTTGAACGTTTTTCAAAACTCACCCTAGTCTAGATGTCAAAACTTGAAACGCATCGCGGACAAATTACTACTATAATGTACATTTTCATTATTATATACATCGACAAATTTATCGTAATATATCAGATAATCCACATTGTGTACTCGCAATAATCTCAAAGTAGAGGAAAAAATATTTTTACAAATTTGTTTACAGGCTGAGTCTTTAATGAGTTTCGTTATTACAAGATGATCAGACCCAGACGGAAGAAGTTCAGTTTTACTGTTCTGTGCAACACTGACATCGAAATAGTTTCAAGTACAAATCTATTACTGCAAAAGCAAATGACGATTATACCTTATTAAGCTTGTTTGTTGGTTTAGTAATAAGGTGTTGTATAAGCGCACTGCACTAGCCGTACAAACTGTAACTTTATAAAGAAACTGAGTAAACCTGGCCTATAGTCTAGTGATAGCACAGTAGCCTTGCAACCTAAGAGGCCCGATTTCGAATCCCGACTAATTCATTGCAAAGATCACACTTTGTATCACTGTAGAACACCCACCAGAAAATTTGGCTCGGCGGTGGAAATGACTCAAATTATTGCTTAATATTCTTGAGCACCCACCGTCATGTAGCGAAGGAGCGTTTTTGTACTGACAGTTTTGTGAAACACATATTGGAGACTTCTTTCATGTGCTTTTTACACAAGTATCAAAAGCAATTTCACTTTTCATCCATATAATACTATGCTAGTAACCGGCGGTGTAAAGACGAACGGACCGAGCGTGGTCAGTCTGCGCTCGGTGAATAGTCCAAGGCTGCAAATTCGGCAATTTAATCTCACTTCAAACACATAGAACGATAAGAATACAACAAGAATTCATTAAGTGCGACGTTATAATTTTCTGCACATACCAAACCATAACACCGTTCATTTTTCTTCCGATTGGAGGATTCAGAATTTTTCCCAGTTTTTGATACGACGCGTCTGGCAGGAGTTATAACCGAGAAGACTTCGGGAGTCAACACACTACATGTATTTGAGGATTTCATGGTCCCAAATCTATTTTTAATATTTCCATCTCGTTTTTGATAGCAGGGTCAACGTCTAAAGCTGTAGCCTATATCTAACGATATCTATCTATGTACATCCGCATCAGCAGTTTTTATAATTATTTGCATATTTCGGATGTTGTTACAAATGAAATTCTTTTGAGCAACCAAGATTACATCTAATTGCACTGAAAGTATCTAGCGGTGAGATTACGTATTACAAGCTAGAAAAAATTAAGCGGTTCAGTGTTTTGCTTTCTTTCGATACCCTAGTGAGTCAAATAACGAAGGGTATTATTATGACTGAAAAAGCATTTTTCAGTTTATAACTAACTTATAAAAATTGAATTTAACAGTTAAACAAAACGTAGTATAGTTTAATAAACATAATGGTGCAAATGTAGAACCGAAAATTACTAGTAACTCTATCAAGATTGCAGAACGTAGTGAAGCATCGTTACACCTACGCCTTTTACGTACACAGCCAATCAGATCTCGATATCATACGTCGATATGCTGAAGTATCACACAATACCGCACAAGTTTGAACAAAACTAATACCGGCAATAAGTTTCCCATGCAACAAAACCCCTAAGTTCACGCTATCAGCCTCCCAGAACGTAGCAGTAAAATTAGGAATTTTGGGCCGATGACCCATGGCGGCGCCATACCCCGTACCCATAGAACCACGGATCGCAGAGCAAAATCAACACCAGCAATGAGTTTTCCATGCCCGAAAACCACCAAGTAAAACTTTTCAGCCGCTCAGGACACCAGAACAAATTTTCAAATTTTGGGTCGGGGAACCATTGGGGCACCATACCTCAAACCCCATAACTATAGATCAGGAGCCTCAATCGGAAAACAAAAAAGAGGCATCGGCATTTATCATTTTACTATGAAATAAAACCAACGAGAGAAAAAATTCGAAAGTTAAGACAAAAATAACCTTGCTTCCGTGAAGAATACTAAAAACCCTCATTTCGACCTCTGACCCCGAACCATGAGGCGTCATACCCCCGTACCCGTGGAACCATGGGTCACACAGCAAAACTAGCACCGGTAATGAGTTTCCCATGCTCGAAGACCCCCAGGTGAAACTTATCAGCCGTCCAAAACGTCAGAACAAATTTTCAAATTTTGAGTCGAGGAACCATTTGGGGCACCATACCCCCGTACCTCAAACCCCATAAATTTAGAACCGAAGCATTAAACGAAAAACAAAAAAGAGGCATCGGAATTTATCATTTTACTATGGAATAAAACCATCCAGAGAACAAAAATTCGAAAGTTAAGATAAAAATAACCCTGCTTCCGTGAAGGGTACTAAAATGTGGCAAAAACCCAGGTTTTGACCCCTGATCACGGAACCAGATCCCAAATCAAAAAACGCTAGGGAACGTGCATGGTAAATAGACTATGCCGGTTCGAATGAGCCCAAGATCACAAAAATCGGTTAAGCCGTTCCCGAGTTATGGCCGATCACACACATACGGAATTTAAAAGATTTCACCAATTCAACACACAATCTTCCCTATGTTCTGATTATTGTTGGGTCTAAACTAAGTCATGGCAGACATAATATTTTTAAAAGCCAGGTTTTACCCATGTAATTCCTGAAGGGAACATGCTACTACGTTTTTATGTTGTAGGAAAGGGCAGGCGCCACGTACAAATCATACACAGCCTTTGACATATTTTGTATTGTATTCATATAATGTACAAAATAATAAATCAGATTTTCAATGCTTAGGTGGCCACCGTAATGGGTGTGTAGTTTTCGCACCGTAAAAACCGGAGCCCCCAATCTTACTCCTGCAGCAACATATTAGCAAAACTGGAGCAACTTTAATTGTAGCAAAAATTCCATGGACTTTGGACACCTCTATCCAACACCCATACACTAACCCTAGAGATTTAGTCGCAAAATATACTTTCATGTTAAATCGGTTCAATTTTTCTCGTTCGCCGGGTTTTAACAACACTGGCCTGAAAATGTATTTAAATCGCAATAAAAGGAAGTCGTATCGCTGAGACTCCCGGTCAAATTTAATTTTGTTGTCGAATGGGGGCAAATTTTGTTGAGTCTTTCAATTATGGGATCTCGGTAAATGTATAAGTGTATATACCTTTCGAATCGAATTGACGGGCTGAGTTGAATGAATTAATCCGATCATGGACTTTTATATATGGAACATATAATTATATATATGTATTTACTAATTTTTTTCATTTTTCCCAGCAAAAATTAAAAAATAATTACCATAAATGTGGTGCGAATAAGAATTTTTAACCATCTTGATGAGGAGTCAAAATTAATGAATTTTCTTCAAAATCAGCCATTTTCGGGCTGGATTTTATGATCTAATAACCAATTCGTTATAACCTGTTAAGACTGGTCTGATAATGCCTACTATTTCGACAGGTGGTCTTTTTAATTCAGCAACACATCCATCTAAATTCTGATCTATCACACAAGTTCACGCTAAAGTGTACATGAAATGCCTTCTTACTACAACCATGCTTAACATAGCTGTTCTGGTACAGTGCCATAAACACTGTAATAAAATGAAAGATAAGTGATATTAAGAAATAAACAGTACATAATATCATGAAATCGCACAAAAGTAAAAATAGCGAACGTTGGTTTCATTAAAACTGGAAAGCGTTATTCTATAACCACCATAGGAGTTTGAGCTAGAACAAAAGCTGGACAGAGAAAACGGAATATGAAAAATCACAACTTAGAAACAATAATTGTTACTGCAAGCCCTACTGGATGTTAGGTACTGTAGATAAGTCATCCATATTGCAGTTTTGACAGTAGCCGCATCCGAAGCTCCATAATATGAGTTCCGAATTCCGAAACAATCCTACAAAAGATAAATTCTTGCCCACCGCGCAGGCGGCAATATAGCTAAACTGTGAACGCCCATATCCCCCAATACTTTTCCATTGAAATATAAAAATCTTGCTTTTAACTGAACAAAATCTCGCTTCAGGTCACATCGTAAGGACCAAATTTAGACAGAAGATATCTCCGTCAAAGCTAGATGAAAGTTTCCAAACTTAATATGCCACTGTGAATGACTAACTATGTCCTAATACTAAAATTCATGTGAATTGCAAGATTAAAACGTTACATTGAGACATAATATGTCGTCATAAACTCCTATCGACTGATTCGATTGTAAGATTATAATTCTGGTTGTTATTGCATATAATCGTTTATTTTGCATTTTGCAGCTGAAAGATTTTTGCATCAGGAACTAAGTCCGTCATCGCCACTCTATAACCTTTATGAAATTGCCTGATTGCAATATTTCCTGCCAGCCTTATCTTATACAGAGTAAATACAATACAAAAATAAACGACACAGATGGTATGAAAAATACAAATAAAACGACCTAAATTCAAAAAAGGGTTACTACATCCGGCACGTTTCTCAGTTCGATCAAATCCCAAAAATCTCATAAATCAACTTAATCCCGGAGGTTATTCACCGAAACAGATAATGAGTACGCACACATTTTCAGTCTTGGCAGTTATGAACTGACCCAGATGATCATTATATCGCTTTGGTTCATTTAGTTTCAGATAACGACTTGTAAACATGGTTACGGAACGTTTATGGAGTTATAATTTGTAAACAAAACATCTGCAATTATAGAGTATGATCAGCAATACATGTACGTTTTGATAAATAAAGACCAACGTACACAATAATTTAAATACGCCTATAAATAGATAACCAACAACAATGACACATCTATACACAGCGTTTGTATTCGTGATATTGGGAGGACAGCTGAGTCATCGTAGTTCAACCGTGTTTGGTCAGCCGCCAGGAATCGATTTATTCCCGTTGGCAAATGTAACCGTTGATCGAATTCACGAAGTACCGGATAATATTCCTAGACAGGAAGTGGGAAGTAAGTTGCATATGTTACATATACAACCTATAGATGTTTGCCGTACTGCGGCAGGAAAACGTATGTACATGAAACCTGTTTATAAGATAAGACCAACTTTAAATTTCGCACTTATACCGTGCATATTCAGAAATATATGACCAGGTATATACGCTGTATATGTAGGCTTATAAATGAACTTTTTTGCATTCAAAATGAAATTTTGTCAATGAGTCCATGTCACTAGACATAAAATAGTCACGTACGTTATTTCCCAAACTACATATACCTAACTAGCACTATGGCGATCCTAGTGCAAAAACGACGTATATATATGCTGAACATTCTGTGGCAAAAACCGGATAAATGCACGTATATGTTTTTCTTCCACATGCCTCCAGTAGAATCGATAAATACGAAAGGACACTTTATAACCTATTTTAAATGACGTACACTTTCATGTGCGTTTATTTGTCACACCAATACCCGGACTAAACGGCTAGGTCGGCGAATTGCCAACTACCATAAAAATTGTTAAACTTTAACAATAAATGAAAAAAGAGAAACAAAAAGAAACACTCAAACAAAACCAAAAACAGCATCCTGGGACCTCGCTATGTAATAAATAGCCATTATGCTAGTCGCCATAACATTATACGTAATGCAGAAACGAGCACAAATTCGCTTGGAGCGTCGGCATCGCAGAAGTCAGGTTAGACAGCTGAAAGTAGTAAAAGGCACATCTAGACGACTATACTTTTGCGGTAAAATAGCATAAATGGGTTATACGTCCTTTCTATAACGCTGTGGATTTGGTACAAAAATTGCGTATTCTACTCGCATTCAATACACTAAAGGTCCAACGGTAGTTAGGAATACATCAGGGAATAACCGGAACCAGCAACCGGAACCGTCTATTTAAATCGGATCCGGAACCGGAACCTGGTCTTCGAAATTTATGTATAGTAAAACAGATGATGGAAGAAATGAAGGTATAGTGGATTTAAAATGCATTAAAAATAACTTTTACATTAAATTTAATGTATAGCGATGGTATTATTGCCTTTCTGAAACTTTAAAGAGCCTGAGGAAGCTAATAATGTTTATTTATCGATCAAATATGTCGATTTTTGGACATTCAGAGCAAAAAATGTCTTTCACTATACACCATTGCGTATACTGCGTCAAATCGAATGTGCTTACAAAGCTTGGAGCGTAGAATACACACTTTCGCTCTGTCTCCAGTCGCCTCCCTTTACTACACATACGGTTGTTGCATGTTCTTCTGTAGGAAACTTAAAATTATTGGTTTATATGATTCTAAGAGAAAATAATAGATAGAAGTTAATTTTCTGATCAGTGGTCAGAGACACTGTTTAGGCTAGCGTTGGACAAACAATGCCCGTCAGTTAGATCATAATGATGATAACTTTCCAATCAGAATGTTATAAATGAGACACACTGTGATGCTGCTCGCACAGTTTCAATAAATACAGTTCATTGCCAAGAAAGCAGCTTCTAGCTGCGTTGCAGATAACATTAGTTTACTTCAATTTAGACCGATTTCCCAAGTTTACAAGCGCACTGGCGGGTGCTTGACGCAATTTATGTTAACCAAGCATACCCTAAGTACTTCTGCGTAAGCCATACTCTGTTAACGAGTTGGACCGGTTTAATTCAAACGTATCCCACAGACTTCTGGATGTGTAAAATAGCTGCTACAAGCATCGACCTGGCTTTCATTTAACAAACTCCTGCAATTTATTATGAAAAATTCCTGCTCAAATTATGTGCCCTACTTACGTTTCACACGGCAAATTGGTTAGTTAATCTTTTCTTTTGCTTGGCTGTATTGGAGTTTGATCATTGTATTACATATATTGCATATGTTTGGCTTACAGGACGAAGCAAAAAACGTGGAAAATTTCAAACAAAATTTTTAAACCGTAATTCCGGTTCCGGTATGGTTTTTTCCCTTTGCCGGAACCGCAACCGGAACACGATTTTTGCCGGAACCGGAATTCCGGTTACTCCCTGGAATACATGTAGTTGCACATAGTCTTTCTGTCAAGTCGGATTAACTTTGTAATAACAAATACAAGACATTATAATCGTTACTTTGGCAGCGTGTGCTGGGGCACAACTTTGCGCCCACAGCTTCTCGATGTCACGGGTACCCTAATTATTGACGGCACAAAGGTCCGTACAAACGGCAGCAAAATGAATTCGTTTTCCTTTACTATTTAAGGACCTCGTGATTGTGCCGAAGTGCAAGACCAAGCACGTGGCGCTCGGTCGGGCGTCTACACAATATACCCGGCGACGTGTGCCGGATGCTATTTTCACGTATATTGCGATATGGAAACTGAAGGAGGCGGATGGACGGTTAGTTTTTTATAGTTAGAACATACGGAATACCTCTAACGCAGAACTATAAATATGAATAGTAAGTAGTGTGATGCGACTTCAATAGAGGGTAGACAATCCTTGTAAAATTCGAAACTGCTTATAATACTACTAATGGTATAACATTAATATTTAGACACGGAAACAAAACATTTAAATGTCAAATATATATTGATATCTAAATTGTAAGATATTTTCAGCTTTGTCAACAAAATAAACCCTAGATGACTGATAGTGTGTGAATATTAACTAGTAACTTGTTGTCAATGGTGAACCTCGCATTTAACTGACAGAATCCCAACTGTGGTGCTGGCGATACGGTGTCGCTATGAAATTCGAATTCTTATATTTGTCGAATGGTGGAAACTTACTAAATTCTATTTTGTACATATTTTCGAATAATAATTTCAGTGTGAATAGTTAGATGATTTGTGAATTTCAAATAATTGATGCAGCGTGGCTTGTAATACATTCAGACTAGGGTGTCCCTAGAGGAGGGCTTGAAAGACCGCCCTCTCCCAGTTTTTACAGACGAACCTGAAGTAATTAACTGATGGCATAGGCGGACCCAATGCGGCTTGGCGGGGCGTTCGCCTCCCTTCCCCGTTGCAGTTACGCCAGAACATATTTTTGGAGTTTCTTTCAGTTTCGATAAAAGTTTTGGTAAAATTTTCCTTAAAACATATGTTTGGAGTTTCTTTCAGTTTCGATAAAAGTTTTGGTAAAATTTTCCTTAATTGTTCTCAATTTATGCCAACCTTTGCAAAAATTTCGCAATTTACTAAAACTTTCGCGGGGTTAATATTCCTTCAGGGGAGGGGTCATCCCGTACCCTTCTATAGACACCTACGACATATACGACTCCCGGTGCAGTTTGTTGGATTCAGCATACGCGCCGCCGTTACAATTTCTGAGATTCGGCATTGGCTGATAGGTATAGCATAAAATGAATTTAAATGGGGGCTCTCCACTTTTGAAGAACTTGTGACAGGCACGTAGCCAGACTTCTATTTTAGACGAAGCAATTGCAAGCCGATTTTAGGCGGTAGCTATATATACACAATTGTTTAATATATATAAAATATACCATTACGTCAAATTTGCACAACCTTTGCAATAGAAAAAATCATAGATTATTATTAAAACAATTTACAATGAGAGGAAACAAATGCAATACAATTCTGCCAGTTGTAGTTGTTGGTTATAAATGGAAAGCCACTCCGTAAGTTATGACCTGAAATTGATATTTTTCAACTGTTTTGCTAGGGGACGGACGCGAAGACAGTCTCACCTGACATCCCTCTGGCTACGTTCCTGGCTTTCGACGCCTTTGTTTAGAGATTTGCACGGACAGTAGCGGTGAGTTTAGACAAACGCTATAGGATGTATTTGAACGAGTAAGGTGCGCAGCCATGCATACAAACATCTGAATCGACCATACACCGTGTTACAACTGTGACATTGCTTTAAGTTACATTATAATTAAGAAGATGCTGCAGCACTTATTGCTGATTATGTCAAAAATTCAGGAGGACATAGCAAAGAATTTTAAAATGAGTGAGGTAAGGCTTTTGCAGTACAAAATTCAAAAAACACCATAAAATGTAGAGTGAAATGATTTCTAGTTAGAGTGGTATAAAAGCGGCTTGTCGTCAAAAGTATTGTTACAATTTCAGGTTATATCAACAAGATTCAACGGGACGGTGGATTTCTATCGTGGATGGTATTTTTACAAAATGGGATTCGGCAATGTCAACGGCGAATACTTTCTAGGTATACACCAATGCGTAGTAATATTAATATTAGCATTATCGGTCTGGCCTAGCCACCGACGCCTAAGAGTCAGTGTAATCAAACCCACGATTAATTTAATCGGCGTTAACTGTAGCAATAAATGAAATCAGCTGTCATATAATAAAAACTAGCGTGTAAATTGATAAACAGTTTTAATGAAGCTCTAGTCTCGATAAAGTTCCACAGTATATAGATTTTCCTGGAAGCTGGGTTTACGACAATTATTGCTAAACACGGCAGAATCGAGTTGTTGTCAACTGGAAGCTTGACACGAGCAAAAACAAATTTTCAGAATCTGCAAAAAGACATTTATAGACCAGAAGTGTTAAATTGCACCTAAGTCTGCAGATCAGCGAACTACAATATTGTTCCAGCTGCTACCCACTATCGCTAAGCTACATTCTAAGTAGATTAACACGTCGCTGTGCGAATTTCCCTACAACTTTCGACTGCTTTGCGATTGATAGCCCAATCACTGCGTACCATATTTACGTTCTACTTATCAAAATCAACTGAATATATATTCATTAATCCATCTAAATGATGCCGTATAACAGGAATCATACTAACGTTAATTATTTATTACCATGACAAAACACAAACAAATACAGATATAATAATATGTGTTCTAGGACTGGAGCGTATCTATCAGCTAACAAAACAAAAGCATATGGAGCTCAAAGTCGTACTAACTGACGTAGGTGGGATGTCAATGACAGCCGGATATTCGCATTTCTATCTGGGCAACATGAGCTCCTACTATCCGTTGTATGTCGATAGCTATTACGGCGATGCAGGTTTGAAATTTCGTTTTATATATTTAACATATAGCCGCCGGCTATACATAGAAACTAGTATTGTTAGACTTCCACAAATTTCAACGAATCTGTGGGAAAATTTACTGAAAATCTTGGAATTGTGTTAACCGACAGGAGTATATAAATCTTATACGGGTTACAAAAATCTAACATAGATGTTATATAATACGTTCAGTTGCAAGCATTGTCCAGTTTCTGAATATTATGTAATACAGTATTAAATGTTGGTGCAAGCCCCTCTACTTCTGACTGTGCTCACAGATAATGATTCATATGAATTTATGTTACTGTCCGATTGTATATATACAACACAAGTGCGTGGCGTTGATGTGTTTTGCGACAAACTAGAATCTGAATATTCCTAACTACTGTGGGCACGATTCCCGATAGATTTAATGCACTAAAGTAAAAAATACGCAATTTTTCCATAGAATCTACAGCTTTACTGAAAAGTAGGATAATCTTTTATGCTATTTTATAGCAAATATATACTCCCCAGTTGTGCCTTTTACTAATTTTGACTCTGTTCAGTAAAGGTATATGACGCCAGAGATTTAACCGAATTGTTTATGAATTATATCTTGTGGTTGTTAACGGCCTGTTTCTTCATAGCTAAGTAAAAGAGTTTGAAGCTCAGACTTTTCTATTTTTTCTTCAAATAGAACCCAATTTTTACGGTAGTTGAGAATTGCGGTCGAGGCACAGTATAATTATATAATCCATAGCGATTTTTCCAACTCCTCGTACCACTATATTTTGGCAATAACTTTAAACGTCATTTAATAACTCGGCCATCCGAGTCGGTTCCGTTAGAGGTGCACAGGTACTAGCGCAAATCAGAGACTTACCTACCGCCGTTCGTTAGTAGGCGTTTCAGAGCCAGTTTTATTAGTTTTAGTGCATTATTTGCCTGACATTATCATTGACAAGGCTAAATACGACAGGGAATCTAATTCACTTTCGTAGCCCGCCTTCGTAATGTCATGTATTACATAAAACAAAAACTGGACATCATTTTAGGTACGTATGAGCATTAAGCAAAAAATGTCATGGTTTTTGCGGTAGCGCCAGGTCCAAAGCACCTTGTAGCCTTTCACATGAATAATCTTTAACAAAGGCCTATGAGACAGTCATACGAAAGGCAACTTCCCAATTTTTAAACAGTACCAAACAAAGGTACCACAGACGACTGGCCCAATAAAATGAACCAGAACCACATACTGCAGGCTAAAAGAAGTCGCCAATTCATTTCAACAGCGATAACAAAAAGCCACCAGCTTTTCTGGTCATAGTGCAGAAAACGGGAGAACTATGTTTTTTAGGCAACGGCAACTAATCGAAGCCACCTAGTCCTTTGACATTGAGCAAGTTCTACTAAATGTGTCGACATGCACACTATACGACTATACATTACCCGCTATCACAGAGTTCAACCTTTCATCCCGCACCCGGACTAGCCAGTGGCTATCCGTACCCGTACAGACGAACCAGGCAACTGATAATTTAGCGCAATAGAGTATCATTGGGAGCAGCCACCACTTTCTGAAATTTTCAATTACATGAATGAATATTAGATAACCATTAGGGGGGCTGAATAGCTGCGCGAAAAAATCCCGCCATAGTACAGCACATAACTTGGTTGCTTTCGCCGAACACGACTGTGGTAAAACATACTTTCGCACGCACTACATACACATCAGCACTAGTGCCAATCAAATCTAGGCATTATCGCAAGCACATGTCGCTAATAATAATAATAATTTGTTACAGGCGATTACTTAACAAAATCCAACGGTAGGCCATTTTCAACATTCGATTACGACGTGGATGGCTCGCTTAAAAACTGTGCTGCGTACTTTCACAGCGCTTGGTGGTATCACAATTACGGCGAGTGAGTTCGATGTTTAGAATAATAGCACAGTACTATACGTGGATACACTACAATAGTTATTAAAATAGCATTTTGATGATGATAATGAAATAACACGCCTTACATAAAGATTCAAAGGTTGCATGGTGGCAAATCGTTGTCGATTTTTGAGATGTTATTTCTGATTGCAGCCGTAAAAAGAGCTGTGTAGGAATTATTGGCTCAATAAGTGTTTTACCAAACTTAAAAGTAATATTTCCGATTGTTTTAACCAAAAGTATTTACAGTTTAACCCTCTCATGCCCACTAGGCCCAAATGGACCCAACGCACATTGCGACTCGTGTTTACTGAGTTTATCGTATATCATACGTTTGAACGTGCGTTGTTATTCGCTCGCATAGTGAGGTTCCTTAAGGAACCGAGCAACAGCTCTCAGATAGCTCAGTGGCTTGCGTACACAAGTTTCATCCGTGCGTTTCGGGTTCGATCCCTGGCGCAGGCTTGACTTTGACAAACATTGCACGATACACAAATTAATTCGGGCATGAAAGGGTTAAAACAGCTCATTTAGGAGTGACACTCAGCCAGAAATTTTTAAAAGAAATATCAACGACTCTCTTTTGTGAAAGGACCTTGTTCCAAAGTAACTTGTATATTACAGCTGCACCAAATCATCCAATGTGTTTGGTTTCTACTTCTTGGGTTGTAAAGTGCTGCCGACTTTTGCTGGACCTGGATTTAGCTGGGCTCCAGTTCCGGGCTCAAACGAACAAGCCCTCAAGTCAGCAACATTCCTGATTCGACCGCTTGGTTACATTGGCGGCTCCTTTATGGGGCTTAAGCAAATATTATCAAGCGAGTTGATACGACAACCCAACCGTTTGGTTAATGGAAATTAGCAGCCATTACCGTTGCAATCATTGCAACCAGTAAGAAACGCATGACAATGTTTGTGTTAATGATATGATTCCTACTGTCAATGATACACAATTATTTATATGGAGAATATTCATAAGGGAAGAGTTGTCACTTCCAGGCACTTTAATGTTAACTCGTGTTTGATGAAAAAAATTTTCAGCCCTAAAACCCCCCTCACTTCTGGTGTTTCACGCACAGACCCCAAGAGCTTGCATTCTCCTTATTTTGAGGAGGGGTACTTCGGATTCTCCTAGTTGTGATAAAGGGCTTGTTGAACAACTATTATCGGCTCAATCGACCTACCTCAAAACCAGGGGAGCAGCGATCTAGCCTCCATCAAAACTAGGCGGTTAATATACACCCCCACACAACGTGGTAAGTTTGTATATTATGGCTTTCCAGGCATGAAAGATGTGAGGCTGAAAACGCCGGCGCCATAAAAGACGGGTTAAAAATAGAGTCCAGCGAAGTGACATACACTTCGGTTATGCTCTCTTGTTTATACTATCCTCATGTTATACCTTCGTAGCAACGTGTATGTGATCTCCAAACGACATACTAAGTCATAATATATACAAAATCAGACAAACAGCCTTAATACCACTACGAAAAATTAATCATTTTTAATTGCGTAAACCTAAACATGTCAAACCGTGATCGGCACCATGACGGACAGGTAATTATAGCCAAACTCCTAATTTATGGCATCATATAAGGCACTACAACCAAAAGCATACCAACAAAACAAACACATAATACTTATTTTCACACTAGTAAGTTGGGGATAAAAACTGTATCGTACTCCGGTCTAAGCCCTAGTGAACGAAACTCCAGTGCTATATCACTGCGGCACAATACGTAAAATGAATAGACTACTTTATTTAAAAGGAAAGCAAGCCAGGACATCTTACCGACATAGAATGACACAAAAAATAGTTAACTAACTTGTGCTAACACTCAAAACATGTCTAGTTTGCATCTTATCTATATCTACGATGGTTTTGTTTCTTGAACTTACTAATGGAAAATAACAGTTGTGCAATTTGCATTGTCGTTTAGGTCAAACCATGGTAAGTCTTATTCTAGTTTATTATAACTAACAAAATGGATTTTGGTAGGATGCTTCTCACACAGTTAACGGTTATTCATTTATTTCTTTGAAAAAGCCCAAATAAGTTACAGTATTCACAGTGGAAGCAGATACTTAATAACTCACGAATTTTCATCGAATTTATGTTAATGTTTAGTTTTGTTTCAACTGTCATTATGTACAAAATACACATATAAAAGCAATGTAGTATTCATATAACTTTTACATTAAATGTTAATATTTTTACGCTTATAAAAGATTTGACAGCAATAATACATGATCCCTTAATATTTTCCAAGCGTTACGAAGGTAAATTATATATGAAATACGGTATAACATGGTGATCTTATAGATCATAAGTAAGATAGCGATGAATAATTTGCTACAATGGTGGTTTATGAAGTAACTTGTATAATGGTGTTTATGTATTTTATCATTTTTTGTAGCACAAGACCTGTGTTAAGACAAGCCGTTAACCAAGCGATCCAGAACTCGGCACCCCTCTACCCTCCTTATATAACCATAAACAAATTTGTCCTATAAAAAAGGGTTTTTGACAAGAGCAAAACAATGTTCGCATTCCTCGTTATGAAAAATATTCAAAACGCAAGCCGTACTGACACAACATTGAGCCTGTTCATTAATCACCTGTTTGAACTGGGTTTTGTGAAACCACATTTGCCTCCGAATACTATTATAATTATTCTATTTCAGCTGTCGGTCTTCATCAAATCCATTTGGCTATTATTTCCTCGGTCGAAAAGACTTGCCTCCATTTGCAGGGCCTGGGATCAGTTGGCAACCCGTTCCGGGTTCAGGGGGCCCAGCGTTGGAAGAAATTAAATGGGCTATACGTCCTCTTGGCTACATCGGTGGCTCTTACCAACCCCTGCCTCCAGCTGTATATGAAACAGACGAAATTATAGACATAAGTCGCAATAAACGGAAAAACAAGGGAACGTCCCGCTAACACAAATTCTCCTTTTGAATATATTATATCTTATCCACATCCTTGCCAGCAACAACATAAAATGGAACGACACAAAACATCAAAGAACAATTGCAGAATTCCTCGAGAATTCGCCACAAAACAATACAGATGCCACAAAGAATGGAAAAACCGCCAATCAAATCAATCATTTACGGTTGCGGTAATATGGCCAAATTGCTATACTAAACAAAATTTAGTAGATTGCGCAAGGCCCATACTGGTAAGATTACCAATGCTGATTCTCGAAACCAACGACCAAATATTCAACTGTGAGAACATTACTGACATCACTATAATTATTGTAAAATCCAAAAGTGAGGTACAATACCACTTGAATCGACAAGATGAATGAAACAAATCAAGTCGGTGGCAATCCCGAAACGACTCAAACGTTTTCAGCATTTATCATAATTAGTTGCGGAAAACACATACATTTAATATTTATAGTTACGGTCATAAATAAATGCAAATTTTTACGAATCCTTCGCGAATTGTTCGGGCATAGTTCGCGAAAAATCAACAGCTGTTCAATTGCTATTCGCGAATTTTTCTGCAAAAATTTCCTTTTATTTTTGACCGTGAATGTCTTGCATTACGTGCATCCATGTACATATAAAAACCTTGAAGTGTCCCAGGCATTTAACTATTATAAAATTTCAGTCGCATAGTACTTTCATAGAACTCCGTGAAATTACAAATGCATTCATACCATACCTACTCAAAGCCAAAGTCCCAGGGGAGCAGCCGGGTTTGCGGAAAAGGAGGTCTTAGGCATGTCGCGAGAAAGGGATCGGTCCGGCCCTAGGCCGCCCGGAAAAACACCCATAATTTCGGCGCCTGCAGGACAAGGAGGGGTTGGGTAACCAGTCGAGGGACATAACCCCTGCCGGGTTTGCGGAAAAGGAGGTCTTAGGCATCTCGAGGGAAAGGGGTGGGTCCGGCCCTAGGCCGCCCGGAAATACACCCATAATTTCGGCGCCTGCAGGACAGGAAGGGGTTGGGTGACCAATCGAGGGACATAACCCCTGCCTCCGACGAGCATGTGTGTATGATTTATACAAAGAGATCACTGTGAGACAAAATGTCATCGCAACAATGTAATTGGGAGACGTGTTTCAAACTTTAGTTTTTGATGAGGGTTTTATACAATACTCATATCGTTGAATTTTGTACAATATCGTTGTAAGTTTTTCAGGTAGTTAATTCCTACAACATTTACTTCCATATTGAGCGCTACAAGGAAAACATCAGTGATTATGAAAATATTATGCGAATCAAAACAGAGAAATCGGCAAATTTTAACATAATTTTTAGAGCAAAATATAGATAAAATTGAACTGAATCTGTTGTAGTTCAGTAGAAAATTTACCATTTACACATTGTAAGCACGCAGTGGTTTCCTACAGAGCAAGTGCTTTTAATATACTACTCTGGCTTCTCCACAAAAGCGGGAGGGGACCCCGAGGATTTTCGAATCAAGTAAACCCGCAGCACCCCGGTATTTTGAGGTGACATCAAAATGATCGTCCCAGCAAAAATGGTTACGACAATCCCCAAACATATTTTGTTTATTCATGACAATATCTTAACTAAAATGAAGTGCGGTCTGCAAAAATACGTGTTTTCAGTGGTTACATATACAACAAAATCATTATAAAATTTAGTATTAAAACATTATAGAATACAATATAAACCTTCCAGTTGACCTGGACAGCACGGCTTTCAATCAGGTAACATGCGGTGGAAGAATTCCCCCATGTATTTTCGGTTTTACCCAGGTAGGTGCTTGGGGCTGCTCATCTCAAAGCGCCCAGGTAAAATTTTGGTCCTAAGGCTGATTTTAGGCCAGTTATTATTAAACTTATTAATATGAAATCTGTGAGCCCGTACTCGCTCATAAACGAAGCAAGAGAAAATGTCAAATGAAACCAATGTAACAACCATTATCTGGGCTCTCTAAATTGGCGAGCCCATGACATTTTCAAGTGCTCCTTGGCAAAAAACGTGGAGCCCCAGGTTTCTGCCCCCCCCCGAAAAAATTTTTTGCTTCTCCCGGTAAAAACACACCCAAATTGACAAAAAATTCTCTAAAATTTACTGAGATCCCATTCTAAAGCTAAAAATTTCACAATTTTGTGAAAACTGTTTAAAAATGGCTTTTGCTCACTTTTAGCAGCGTTTCTGACGCAAATTTTAACCATTTTCCTCAAAAACACTGAACTTTGGCAATATTCTCTCACTTCGAAACCACAGGGTTCGAAGTCATGAGGTACCACCATTCCATGCACCGTCGCAAAATTATATGCCCCCTAAGGTTGCGCACCAGGTGGGCCAGGTTCGTACCCCTGGCAACATTTTGGGCGAATTGACAGCCTAGATTATATCAGTTCAGTACAATTATTGAAGTCAGTAAGTAGTCAAACTGAGATTCGAAGAAGGCTTCAAGCATAACTGACTTACGATCAGTTATAATAGCGTCAAACACCGACTTCGAATGCCAAATGTCGATCCTACTCGAGTCGCCAATGATCGCGTCCAAGTAGCGATCCTCGAGATCATATTGTTCGAAATTTGCGCGAACACTTTCGTCAGCTTGACGATATTTCACGTCACTTCGGCTTGATTTGCCTATAATCAGTGATAATAATTTACGTGACTATCCAAAATTAGTGATTTCCTGACAGAAACATTGTGTTTTGAAATAAACTCTATGCATTATGAACAGAAATAATATGCTACATGTATTCAGTAGCAACTAACACTATATTATTATTCTGTTCAATGTTGCCACACGAAATATAATCCTGGCGAGATTAAGAATAAACCAACAACTGATTCTAATAATCTTACTAACCATGCGATTTACTAACGTCCCATACATCAGGGGGACATGTGGATAGAAAGTTCCGCTTCCGCAATCGGAATTGCTAATACCGATGATTCTGCTGAGCATACAGATTTTCCCCACGTCCGTCACTCCCCCTCCACTCGACCGAAACCCCCATGTTCAAATAAATCCAAAAAATTTTTATGTCTCAAAATTTATGTTTTTTGTATATGAAAAAAGTTTTTATACATTAGTTACCACTATTTCTTATGCTAAAACGTTGTTTTGAAAATACATGCACATCAGTAAAACATAAAATTTGGATATATTTAATATTTTGAAACAAAATTTATTCCACTCCACTTTGAAATTACCCCGAGAACGAACATGGGGCCCCGAAGTTCCCTCCCTCACAATTTAGAGAGCTGTGGACAGGCCAGAACATAAGTATAAACAATATTTAGTTCAAGCACAATAAGTTATCTATGTAGGGCACACAGTACTCGTGCCATTTGACTGTCGCCTTACGAGAGAGCGAGCGAACAAAACGTTATAGAATTTCGAAATAAAATTTTATTTTCTCAAGAACAAGTTTCGAGCTAGCAGAGGTTGATTGTGGCGAGTATTGTGGATCGTGGTTCACCATAAAAATCCTGCTGTATCAAAGAAAAGTCTCATCGTTTACACAAACGATACGCAGTAACCGCTGCGAAGAACACTAAATGAAGTCACATGTACACATTTTGTCTAGGGTTTTTTTAAACTGACCCTGGGTCCAGCAAATTTTTTAGGTCCAGACCTTAAACGCTGGGTCGATGATTTACAATTTTTGGCTCGAGAATTCTTTCTACACAATAAAGAAATATAATTACGAAACGCAATTTTACATTATTACATAATTACAAATACATAAATTATTCTCTGTCTGTCCAAAGCCAGGATAAAGAACGAGGGCCATCCAAGAAACCAGCAGCAAGCAACTATATACACATGCAAGCATAAACGGCTGAAAGCCTGCACTTTGTAATAGAATTTATTAGTAGACCGTATATCTCCTAAACCGAAATTGCCCTGGTTCCAGCGTGGGTCCACCAAAAATTTTTTGGGTCCAGACCACCAGCTGTGGACCCCAAAAAACATTGTTTGTTAACTCAAAACTTTAGGCCAAAAACGAGATAGCCAATTATTCAACAAAATGAAAGTGAAACCATTAAACGAACCGATGGCATGAACCGTTTGATACATGATGTCCATTCCCAGCACATAAGCGCCGAATTTCGCAGCCGCCACCAACAAGCTACCTAAATTGTAAAGACGCGTAAAAAGCGACCGAACACATAGGCGGTAGTAAGTCTTCGTTTAAATTTTCCTTACCAGTGTCGCCTGCTATTGGATCGCTACACTCCATCATTTTCAATGTTGGGAGAGACTAATATTTAACATAAATCGTTTCCACTACGTCAAATTTAGTGCTGCATTGAACGCGTGACCCGCGCACAAATTACAAGCCTACCATATGAAATAAATTTTGCTCCGGTTAGATAATGGTTAAATGTACTTCGTACACAAGCCTCATAATCATTTCTTCGAATAGATCAATAAAAATTATTCTTTCTTCCTGAAAAAGAAAAGAAATCCAGCGTAAATGAAACTTACTCATTCTTGGGTACAAGTCATACATGCACGACGTCCGAAGGTAAGGAGGGTCGGCTTTCGGCTTCGCGGGGGAGTGGTGTGATGGAGCGAGACGTGCGTTTGGACGACCCGTCAGGTGGAATGGCGCTTCGCGGCGAGAGGGCTATGCGATGCCACAAAGGTAATAGCTCTTTTTCCCTAAGAGCATGTATGGCTATAAATTTACAAAATGTACATCATGAAACAGTGTTAAACTTTATATGAAACTGATCCGCCAATCGTAGCTAATCTCAACGCGGGAACGAAGGACCATGCGTCATTACTCAGTATTAATATACTAGATAAATTAACACACAAAACATGTTGGAACTGTTTTGCTATGGAACAGTCGTTTTAATATTTTAGAAAGCACTTCGCGACATAGTAGCAACAGTACTCGCCATAACTGAACGCCGTTGGCTTGTTGTTCATTCGCAGTTCGCTCGCAACTCGGTAGTGGTAAAATAAAACTTTACTTTGAAATTTTATAATTTGCTCGCTGTTTCAGTCGAGTGTGAAAACAAAACGCGACACATCGCCAACACTTCACGTTGCCATAGTGAGGCATGTCAAAGATTCACTAACCATTGAAATAAAGATGAGAATTGAGGCTTATCGCTCGGCTCGGTTCTAGAGCCGAGCCAGAGCTTCAAATCTATCTGTAACAGCCGAGCCCAGTGAATCTTGAAAAACTCCGCCCTTCGAAGTTATTTTACAAAGAAAACATAATCATAACAGCTGCCACCAGCAAGAACTGCCCTCATTACCTTCAACATTTATCTAAAAAGCTCTAACAGCAACTATATGATGTTCCTTTTGTGGTTTCTTTATAACGTTATGGTCTATTACTAAATCGAAAATTTCTATTATTAAAATTATCTAATGATTATGTACAAGATACAATCATAAATTCGAATAATTTATGATCTATATCATACCAATATTCGAATAAATCAGGAATCAACCTCTATTATACTGAAAATACGCACAATGTAACTACTAAGATAACATAACCATAGCAACACATGTATATATATGCTAAAGTTATATGATGAAAATGTCGAGTATGTATCATTATTGTACTATAAAGTGCATTTATACATACACCCAGTCTCAAACATGTTACTATAATAAATGTAATATACAGTACTAAAGAGTAGAAAAGAAATCCGAACTTCCAAATGTAATATGAAGTACCGAATTACCCTACCATTATATATGGTCTGTATACCATCAATGTATATAATAGTAAACTGCTTAATCTTTACTAATATAAAGCTTCCCTTTAAAATATTCCAAATCACTAATATCCGATAACTGTCTTTCGTAAATTGATCGAATGTGAAGAGTTCGGCTACCATCCGAGGTATATTCTGACATTTTTTGAAAAATTGATATGTAAAAAGGTATAGTCTATAACATAAAGAAAATACAATACATTAGCGCAACTCTGTGAAAGGAAGAGAAGTGAAAACATTAAAATGAAATACTATAATGTGTAACAAACCCTACCATACATGAAGACGAAACAAACTCGAAAACACAGTAATGTAGATCAAAACGCTTCCGTCCTTTGGAGCTCCGAATATACAGAGATGGCCTCCACACCACAACCAGGCCAGTCTCCTAACCTGACTGGATCTTCGTGTCGCCACGAAGACAGAAGCCTCAGAGCCTAGCCGGACATGGTTCCAGAAGAGTCATTCCTAGTCACAGCCTGAATTCCGGGTATTTCTCACCTCTACAATGAACAAACTCCTCGAACGCGATGACAAAATTTACTGAGTTTCCTGAGAAAAAGGGTATTTTAGAAAGCAACATAGCAGTTGACAATTAACATTCGTTATATTTCTGTCACCACAGTTTTAATATTCCCCATATTCAAAAATATAAGTTGCATTTGTGAAAGCGGTCAATACCAATTGATAAAGGTGATAAACAGTGTTTTTCAAGTCCAACTTCGGCTCTATGTCTCGAAATGGCCATTATCCGTGACAACCAGCAATTCCATAATTCAATTAATATTGTGAGGAAGTCGTATACAATGCAGGCAATAAATTGGCGTTCCTAGTTATACAGTTCCTGTTACGTCGTCATTAAGATGTTTCACTTCGTTCATATATTCTGGCTTCTCGATTCGCTGGCAATTTTGCCAAAGAACATTTACCGTGAAGGGTGGGGCTGTTCGGAACCCTGCTAAAACGTCTTTATTAAGGTTAAAATCAACTTTTCAACCAATTTTTTACGAACTTAGTCAAATTTCACACGTCGTAAAGGGATTTTCGTAAAGAAAAATTTACGAGTTTTTTACTTTCTGGGGGGTGCGACGGTGCTATTTGCCGGGGACCCCTGTTTTTAGCCAGGAGCGCCGAAAAATGCACACCCCCATTTTGGAGAAGCCAGACATTCAACACTACGTTTCTATGTGTTAATAACCAATTTAGCCAAATAATAATTACAATCGTTTAACAACTAACCAGTTCCCATAAAGGGATCCAGAACGAGATCGTTTTCTTTCACTTGCGCAATATTTGCCATTACAAGAGATAACAAGGGGTCCATAGTGGTATTGCCAATATAGCGACGCTTTTTTAAATTAAACTTATCGGGCAACATCGTTTGGCCAAATCCAATCTGAAGTCAATGAAAAATATACTAAAGTGGCACTTACGATCGCATAGAGAATGAATTTCCTTTATAATGAATAACCATTTGTAAAATATAATTTGCAAAAAGCAAAAAAAAACAATTATGAACGCATTAAAATCGATAGTAACAGAACTGCTAATCGACACTTATTTTGCTCCATCCAATATTACATTAAATAACATTTATGCACGCGAAGAAAACGATATCCACATGTACCTAAAAACAAGCCCTGGCTTCCGAAATATAGTAAAATTAGAGAATACTTTATCCTATTTGTTGATCCTATCATCAAGTTCACTTTCTTAAAATATGAATCTGACCAGAGTAAGAAAAAATATATTTCCATTGCTAAATTTAAAATCATTAGCTGTGTAGAAAATTCATACACATATAGTTAAACGACTTCTAATAACGTCAAATACGCTGCTCGTTAAAATCACTGTACCAAAGAATTACAAGCTGCTAGTTTAACAAGGAGCTATATAATGTAGCTGCAGTGAAGGCTGTGCAATGACGTTTCAACTTCGATAAAAACTGAGCCATGCCAATTTAGATTTTGGAGCGAATTATACAAAATACCGCTTCTGTTTGCTAGCCGCTATGTCCCCGTATGGGCAACATGGATGGGTGCTTTAAGCGATGATGCATACTCAGAATCATCAAATTAGTGATTCATTATAGCACACACGACAAATCTGTGCATTTTTCATTTCACTGAAAAATTAAACTTGGATAAAGCAAACCTAACTTGAAACAAAATGTAATAGCATGTGCTTAGCAGTTCTGTGGTGCTTTTTAAAACAATCCAACCAAACGAATAACACAAGCTGAAGAGCTTTGAAAAGGATTTATTTAATTGCTTTATTACCGTATTACGCGCGACGCCTAAAACATTGGTTCGATTTCTCGTGGTCACAACTGATTCCGATTTGCGAAAACCAATTTTTGTAAAATCCTGAGAGTAAATACAACCAACCACAGTAATTACGACATGTTATTCATTGCGACAAATACAGACCAAAGATTGATCTAGAGAATGTGCAATCACGACAAATACTTTAAGGTAACAAATCCAGCACAATTCACATTTCGAACCCAGCCATAATCATTCCCATGACTACACACCGATGCAAAAATGAAATCCCAAAAAATTATACTAATAAATCATACCAAACGTCCAAAGTAGACTTTATGAGGCACTGACGGAATGTTATCAGTATCACAGCCCCAAAACTCGAGCACGTAAAAAGTTTGATCCGGTGTTGTAAGCTCTACAGGCCCATCGAATGGAATAAAGTCAAAGTCCTAAAATATTATACAGTATAAATATACATTGGAAAACAGAATAATATATCTATATAAACCGCTGACAATGACAAAGCTAATTATCATTACCACCATGATCTCAGCGCTAATATTTCTAAAGTACAACACCGTAGTCAAATTACACTGCGGTGATAAACCTTATATAATACGTTGACGAATAAACACGTGTACAGACGTAATGTACTATAATAATATAACGACGTGCGGTAAAATTCAATATCTATAGACTTCGATATATATTTCAAAATTTAGCTTATCAAAACTTTGAGTGACGTAATCGCCAGAAGTACATTGTTCTATGGCGTTTACGCATTGCAAAAACTAGTGCAAGCGAGTTATAAACCATTATCAAGGAAAAATCTGAAACACTGCGACTGATAACAATAAACCTAAAAAATATATGCAAAACTATCAGCAGACAAGAAACACACAAAAATAATTCAAATCGTGTCGGTCAATTTCCGAAATTGCATTGCGAAATTAATACCAGAGCTCTCATGACTAACTTTTGATAATAATTTATGTTAACAATGTTGCAAAATAGTTGCCAAAATTAAAAAATCATATTTCAGTGTCTGCAGGGGTTGAAATACCACCAGATTTTGGTTGCTAAGGCCCACCTATACGATGCCCCCACTTTTTAGAGAAAAAACCTGGGAAAATACAGCAAACAGTTGCCATTCTCTCACTATTTTGAGCAAAATTTCACAGTGTACCACCTCCTATTAATCTCGTAGATCGTTCACATTTCAACGTGATAAAGTTAGACTTTAGAAGCTGCCCACTTAGCTAGTTAAAAAGAATATTCTACTGTTTAGACTTCAAAAATAGTTGACAATTATTGTGTGGTATTTCCTTGTTAACTAGGAGTGCAAATCAGGTTTGAAAACGTTACACAACCGCTGCTGACGTGCTTCCTATGGTCATCTTGATTCAGTCGAGTATAGCCTCAGCCTCACCGTTATTTTAAAATGTGCCCGAAACTAGCATACACAAATGATATATAGCTGCTTTACTTTTGTGTACGCAATCCAGTGCTCAACGGAAATGAGTGTCACATTTCGAACAAAAGAACATCGAACAGATCTAGAACAAAATTTATCTGTATTCTCGAACATCACTGCAACAAATTTCTTACAGCTCTCGAAAAACTTTAAAAATCGGGCCAAGATTTCGGACACGTCTCATAAAAAATTTGAATTTATCGAACGAACATCAAACTAACTTCGACCAGACGTCGAAAGAACAGCACTCATATTTGCGGAGCACTGTGCCTATAAGTTACCTCAATTTTAGACAACACATAATTTTTTCGCATCTTTTTACCGAAACCATCAACTCGTATACACCATGAGACATCTTTTGTTAGATATTCCTAAACAAAATTAATGTAGGCATAAAACTTCAAAATTATTTACAACAAACCAAATTTGGACAAGAATGTCGACTATGAAATAAAAGCAAAAATCGGCACAATACAAACCAATCGTAGAATACCATACAAGTTACCAAACATCGATACAAGGGTTTTTTGCTAAAAACGTTATATTAACGTTGGGTGCATAGACTAAAAGTAAAGCAATATACAGGCAAGTTTCGCAATTACAATAGTATCTTTTTTCCAAGTGAACGCGAAAAAAATTAAGGAACTAAGATACTTATGTGCACCATAAAGCCCCATAATGTGAAGAACTCGGCGGAAGTGAGTGTTGTTCCAGTTCGAATTTTTAACACCATTTACTAAAATTTCATCGAGTCTTGTTCGGGGACAGCAAAATTATGTTTAATATCTGCTGGACGTTCGTTCCTACGATACACGACAGTCATTTCTAGCGAGTACTGCATGTAAACACGGTCCTGCAAAATGTGATTATTACTGCCAACCTCAACTGTAACCGATAAAATAAGTTACACACTAATTATTTATTAAAACGAAGTGAGCGTTATTTCTTCTACTAGCGGTCATTGAGCACAAATTGTTTTTTCCGAAACTCTTCACTGGATTGGTGGGTTTCCTCAAATTTTATTATTTCCAATGTTTAAAAATACCGCTAAATGAGTAATTTCCAAAACTTTGACAAACTAATTAGGTTGTTTGCTTGGTATCTACAATTGGCTTACAGTGCTGTTTAGTTTGTTAAAAATGGCATTTTCACTGTTTTAAACTCATATAGAGAACATAATAGGCCCTGCTCTTTAGGAGGCTTCAAAACTCCAATATCTTAAATTTAGTGGAAAAAAATAGTCACATTTCTGAAGGGGCAAATGCTAGTGGTCTACAACGTGAAAAACGTTTCAAATTATGTATATATTGTTATTTATAAAGTTCAAAATTTACTTATTCTTGGCTCGATCGAATACTTCCTACCGCTATTGCAAGTAATGCAAACCGTCATAGCGGTGTATTCCCATTGTATAATGACAGTCACAGAAACTCGTTACAAAATTGGAGACTTGCAATAGCCACACGCACTGTTTCCCTCACTGGCTACAACTAGCGTAGAAGAAAATTAGAAGTTTAGCTACTAATGCCAATAATATTCTAAAGGCTGTTAAAATTCGTCCACGTACTGATAAAACTAATGGCTGGTTCCTTAGAAATTATATCGTTCATGAAAAATGTTCCACATGAAGTAACGAAGATGTAAAAAGCGTTGTTTTTTGTTCAAAGCTTGCAGGTGAAGCAAACTTAAAAACGTTTGGCATCATTGCTAAAATATTAAAACCAGATGTAAAAACTTTATTCAATTAAATTTTAGAAATGGCTCAACTTTTGCTGTTAATTTAACGCTGAAAATTTTTTAGTTCGAGTATGTGTAGATGCTGGTAGAAAATAAATTTGATGCAACATAAATGGAGAAAATGATGATTTCCCTACAATATTCGTGGTACTATAGTTACAAGCACAAAATAAAAGCAAATCGTTCGTGGAAAATATATGACAAAAATTGCGAGTTGGAGTTGAAAGCAGCTGTTACCTTTTTGAAGATTTAATTCGCGAAACGGTTCCAACAAAGCGGTTCTAATTCTTAACGTGACCGTACTTGTAGACCTTGTGGGAACACCTCATAAACAGTATATGAAAGATTTTGATGAGAAGAAATCTTCATAAATATATTTCTGCAGTGAATATTTTACTTACAATTGATGAGTTTGACTATATACTGAAAATAATTTTGGGAAGTAGAAAATGATCATAGACAGGAACAATAAAGCGGTGAAAGAAGCGTCAAAATGCCATATATTTAATACTTCCTATCATATACCTACATTTCAGCAGATACAGCTATTGAAATCAGTCAGCCAGATTTTACAGAGGTCATTGGAATTGATGGCCGAATCAAGTAAAAGAGAGACTATGTACTATTTGACTTTGCACAGTCGAAAAGGTTATTATAAATCACCAGTATTGCCAGAAGCCCAAAGTTCAAATGCGTTTCTGTAAAATAAAAATTGCTTTTGCCAATGATAGTCGTGATCGCAACGTGTCATAACCTAGATATAATAATGTGAAGGTATATTAATCGCAGATATTTAGCGAAAATGATATATTGTAAGTGAAACATCAAGATAATTGATTATACAGGTGGCAGAATTAGTGTAGTTGGCGGCTATTCAAGAAATTGAAGCTAAATACTTTTATTATACTTTATATTAGAACTAAAAAGCGGCAGTAAATAATAAAGAATTGTTCCATAAAGCCAGCTGATGATAGCCTTATCTTGGTCAAACAGTAGGAGTAGGACTTTGCAAATGTAAGGTTTGGGTTAGTTATTAAATGTGGGTGGTTTAATGAATCTTTTGAGAGGCTACAATAAAGAGCTGATAATTAGCATTTACTAGCTGACAACGGAGAAGGCGTATTACGACAAAAATCGCTTTTCTATTTAGTCAATCAGTGCAGCATTTGAAGCTCTTAAACTGTAGAAATCAAATATTTAACTTAGAGGAAAAAAAAAATACATATTTTGAGCGATCCTAATTTTCAAAAAGTTAAAAAATAATGTTTACCAAATATTAAAATTTTTATATAATTTACAAACGCACTACTTGATACAGAGACACTCGATGTGAGAATAATAGCTATTTATGTTTAGCTAATTAATAGAGGGTTAACACCTTGAATTGTGCGGCATATAAAAAACGGAAATTTGATTCTCTTGCTTTGGAAAATTGAAAATATTATGGGAAAAGTGTTTATAAACTGGCTGGTATTTGGGAGCCTAAAGGTTCCACCGCTCCAAACTACAGACGAAAAAAACATTTTACAATGAAGTTGACGAAGTATTGACCGTTGCAACAGGCGTCGTAACGCATTCTCGTGCCCAAAATCAGCTACGGCAAAAGGCTAAGCTATTTTTAGTAATAATATTTATACGCCTTTGATTAAGGATTGTTCATGTTTGATAAAATCGAGGATTGTTCAGAACGATACTTTACCATGTAGATTGGGTACGTTTTAGTACTGAGTGACACAATGTTGAACAAGATATTACTGATGAGTCAAAAGTGTACAAAATGACATGTGGCTTGATGACCAGAAAATAAGAAACGCATACTACTTCTAGTCTACGCAATTGAGGGTCGAGCAGTCACATATTGGAGTTTTCTTAGTGAATGCTTATTGTAAGTAGAAGATGTGGGTGAGTTGATTTTTTATTGCATCAAGAGCAGCAAGCAAAATAAACAATTTCTTATTATGATTATGTGGTCTGTATTAGAAAGTAGAACCGTGTGAAACAGATGTCATGTGTGTACTATTATGATAGAACAAATGATTTTATATTCAGTTAGGCCATATAGTTCCAATAAAGTGAAATATTCACAGCCGGAAGCATAAGGTGGATAATCTGTTGATGTGGTGGTTGGGGATGCCAAACGTTTGTGTGCAGCAGCACAAAACACAGGTATAAAATTGAAACAGCTAAAAGAAAAAAAATCAGTGGAGTAATCGGAATTTCGGAAATTGTGCTCCGGTTTGCGGTTTTGGCATAAGGGCAGAGGCTATACCGGTTTTTAGGTTGAAAATATTTGATAAGAAAATCTTTTTCATATTTTTGCTTTATCTGTGGTCCAAAAATGGAACACACACGTACACAATGACCAAGTTCCAATACAAGCAAGCAAAAGAAAAGATTAACTCAGCAATTTTCCATGTGAAACGTAAGAAGGACACATAAATTCAGTAGGAATTTTTCATCTCAGCCTGCAGGAATTTGCTAACAAAACAAAGCCATATCGATGCTTGCAGCAGCCATTTTAAAATTTTAGAAGTTTGCGGGGTATGTTCGAAGTAAACCGGTTCAACTCGGTAATACAGTATGGATTACGTAGGAGTACTTAGCTGGAAGCTTGGCTAACATAAATTGCGCCAAACACAAGCCAGTGCGCTTGCAAACTTTGTAATTTAGTCTACATTTTGAAGTAAACGAGCGTTACCGCAACTGCACCAGAAACTGCGTCCTTGGCAATGAACTGTATTCGTTGAAACTGTGCGAGCAGTATAACAGTTGGTCTCATTTATATCATTGTGGTTAGAAAGTTATCATCGTTATCATATAAACGCTAGCCAAAACAGTGTCTCTGACTACTGCTCAGAAAATTATAGTAATATTTTCTATTATTTTATCTTAGAACTATATAAACCAATAATGTCAAGTTTCCTACAGAATAACATTTAACACATGTATATATGTGTAGTAAAGGGAGGCGACTGGAAACATAGCGAACGTGTTTCTCCTACATAGCGGAAGTGTTTATTCTACGCTCTATGCGTTATACGCACCTTCATTTTGACGTAATATATGCAAGGGTGTACAGTGGAAGGTATTTTTTGTTCTGGGGACATAATGATTGATAAATAAACATTATTTAGCTTCCTCAGTCTCTTTAAAGTTCCAAAAGGCAATGATGCCATCACAATACATTAATTTTAATGTAAAAGTTATTTTTAATGCATTTTAAATCCACTATACCTTCATTTCTTCCTTCTATATATTAGGTTTCGAAAGACCCTGGTTCCGGATCCGGTTAAATGGACGGTTCCGGTAAATTTCAGTACCGGTTATTCCCTGAATATATATATTCTCCATTTCACGATAATGATGGTCCCCTTCAATTTTCTCAATCGAATCCATATAAGTACAGATTAGCTGGATGAATTTAGCTTATGGTAAACGTTCGGTTAAACAGCCAAACTTGTGCATAGTACTCACCACAATTAAACGCTGCTGGTGCGATGATCGTTGGAAAAAATTCGAATTTTGTTAGATACCTGTCCGAAATTCTCAGCGAACTATTTTAGATTTTGTTCGCGAACAAGTAAATTTTGTTGGAGACGCCAGTCAAAATTTATCAACGAAAACATAAATGATGTGCATTTTTGATTAAGGGAATTAAACCTAACTGCAGTTTTGCATCAAGTTATTTTAAGTAATACTAAATACACAAGACATAGCAAATCTGTTTTGACTATAAATAAATTCCGAGATACGTACTGTGTTATCCACAAAATCGACTTTAAAATCGTGACAATCCAAGTTATCAAGCTGCAGCAAAGAAATTACTTCCTGAAAAATAAATATATACACATCAGCGTAACAATATATATAGCTATAAATATATATACACATATATAAAGTACGCTTTAGTGTATAAATATAATGTACATACCTCAGTGTAGTAAAGACGGTGCAAACTGTAACAAAAGGTTTCCTACAACCTGAACTAGATAACAAAAATTATCATTACCAATGGGGTCTAAAATATAGGTTTTTACGGATAGTGTTTATTAAAAGAAACCTACATATACACATTGCAACACAAACTATTTTCTAACCAGGAATAATGAGACCAGACTATACGTACTATACTCGATTAGTAAAAAATTTTGGCCTTAAGCCATGGTATATTACGGGAGTCAGCTTGAAATAATGCCTAAATTCAGCATTTTTATGCCAATTTAACATTTAGCCTCTCTCCAGCAGCAAGAACGCAAGCTCGAAAGCTTCTGAGGGACGAGGCGCACTACGGTCGAAAAAATAGCGAGGGGGGACATAATCTATGTTGCAACAGTAGTGGGGTTCTGTGCATGCTAATTGCTATGAGTTATTGTATACAGAGATGCAGGACTCCTTTGATAGATTTCTGGGTATTGCACATATCCGTCGCCGAGGCATATTTCTCTTCATACATACGTAATTGATCAAGAAGGCAAATTTTGGGTTGGGATGCCAGATATATTTTATGTAAATATACATACATGATTAACCAACTGCCATATTTCTGGACGGACGACCTATATGGTCGAACAGTCCATAGCATATTTGTGTGGAAACACGTCCCCCAAGGGTCCTCCGGTGGTTCCATCCATACCCAGCAGTAACCCCCGGTCAACACCATGGTCAAAGTAGGTTTAAAACAGGAAAGCAACGAATTTAATGTTGGGTTATATACTCCTAATGGACAAAAGCAAGAAGTCTCTAAATTCCTTTCAGTTTTATGCTAATTTGTACATGACATTATATTGCAGCTGAGCAGCGGAGACACAGTTAGTGCACTGTTATATACTACTAGCGTTGAATAAAACAAATTCGCGAAAACCCTTCAATCCAGCGGTAACCTATAGGTCGCAAAGACTGGAAAGATATTTTTAGTCACTTAGGCACTATTCGAGAAAAACCAAGCTAGCGGTGCTTCAATAAACAAAACGTGAATACCAAGTGGCGATGATTCAACGACCGTAACATAATGCACAGAAGCTACTTCCTACAAATACGGATTTGTATAAGGTTTTTACGCAATACTTGGAGCATTTTTGCTATTTGTTTTAGAAATGGGCAAGATTAAAAATGCGCATAGAAACTCACAACAAAATTTTGTGCCGAAAGATTTTCCTATATTAATATCATTCTTTTCATTTCCCCTCGCCATAGGAAAAACACGACTTTAGATTATTTTCAGCTTTCTTTTCGTTTCCTTTCGCCACACGATAAACACGTCTTTAGATTATTTTCAGCTATGTGGAATACTCGGAATTGAGTTACGGTGCAGTGCACTATTTACTATGCGGATCTTTCAAGGCGTAGGATTTTGGTCACTAGCGTATTAATGGGACCATGAGACCAAAAATACACAAAAACAACAATATCTCAACAACCTCCTCGATCTGTTTGGAAATTTTGTCTTATTATACAGGCCAATTCATGCTCTTCTATCTGACAACAATGTGCTGCTACTATTCGTATTTACGCCGCACAGTTGGGTCAAGACTGATTTTTGAATGGGCCCACGGAATCCGAAATACACGCAAACAACAATATCTTCACAATTGTTCTACTATTTATATATAGATATTATTGGTCTCATTTACAGAGCAATTCATCCTTCACATAACATCGCATGTTGTTCTGCTCTTTTATCTATTTAGGCTGTTGTGTTGTGTCAAATGTATTTTTGAGTGGGCCCTTGAGACTTAAAATACATGAAAACTGCAATATCTCAGTAATCACTCGAGCTGAATGAATGTTATTGGGTCCATTTTGTAGAACATTTCATCATCTATACATCTACACATACATATTGAGCAGTTATTTCTATTATTTACGTTGCAGGATTGGGTCGCGCCAGCTAAGGTACCTATGGGAAAATATTTCCAATATTTAGCACGGGAGCATCAGTTTCATAATAATCAGAGGGTATATAACCGGTATTCCGCTTCATGCGAAAATCGTGTCCCGGTTGCGGTTCCCTCAAAGGACAAAAACCTCAACGGGACCGAAATTCCAGTTTAAAAATTTTGTTTGAAATTTTAAACATTTTACTTCATCTTTGCGCCTGTAAACTTTGTAAATCAGTCTGCACTGAAGTAAAGTAACGTTATCTGAAACGCAGCCAGAAACTGACTTCTTGACAATGAACTGTATTTATTAAAATTATGCTAGCAGTATGACAGGTTGTCTCATTTATACGTAACAATCTAATTATAAATTTATCATCATTATCATCTAAATGACCTGCACGTTTGCCCAACGCTAGCCTAAACAGTGTCTCTGACCACCGATCAGAAAATTAGCTACATTCTATTATTTTCTTTTTCAAGAGCTCAGCTATAAAGAACCCAATAATTTCAAGTTTCCTATACAACGACATCTAACAAACGTATGCGTAGTAAAGGGAGGCGACTGGAGACAGGGCGAAAGTGTTTATTCTACGCTCCTTGCGTTGCAAGCTCATTCGCTTTGATGCAATGTATGAAAGTATAGTGGAAGGCATTTTTCGCTCTGGGTGTCCAAAAACCGACATATATTGGTAGATAAATAAACATTATTAGCTTCCTCAGTCGCTTTAAAGTTTCAGAAAAGCAATAATACCATCGCAACACATTAAGTTTAATGTAAAATTATTTTTAATACATTTTAAATACACTGTACCTTCATGTCTTCTTTCATCTGTTTTACTATATATAAGTTTCGAAGACCAGCTTCAGGTTCCAGTTATTCCCTGATAATAATATACATAGTTTCTTCCAGAAGGACAATTTTTTACACAGCTAAACCCTGACAGGAATCTCGGCTGACCTCGCTCACTCCATATCAATTAACACAATCGTAAAACATTATAAGCTCCGTTATATATATACTTACCGGCCATCGAAACTCAAGATAATGGTGAGCACAATTTAATAAATATTTCATCTGAAACAATGTTTAATCTAACATATATCTATGATTGCTTAATGTGTTCATCAATGAAATAAACAAAAAATGGTTCTTTTAAAGTTACCGATTAGTATGTAGTGACAACTCATTTTTCTGGCACTAGTAGAAAATAATCACCTTTAAGTGCATGCAATAAGAAACTCCGGCGTTATTTGGGAGAAACAGAATATTAAGCAAAGTGTGCATAATTCGCTCTGCATCTCATATATTCTATAATGTGTAGTTTCATGGTTAATATCGTGCCGTAAGAACATTGTGATGGAAAACAGCGCTTTTCAGCACGAAAGTTTTGTATTCAAGATAGATAAATTTTCGAAACTAGGGAAGCGATTTCTAGTGATCATGTTCCCCTATTTTTCACTTAAATATGATTGATACATTAACGTTTGCGGAATACTGCAATAGACAGTGTTAGAAACACAGATTAGGCACTCGATTTAGCAAAAAATTTTACGCCCAGTTTTAGGACATGTTGACCGACATGATGGGGTCGGAGTGCTTAGCGTTAAACTTACTTTCGCTATCGAACAAAATAATTATCGTAATCCATCCGGGGGTCAATATGAATAACGCTGGAGGACCAAAAAATTTTCGTGATCTTTCCCCCTAGCGCTCTTATGTTTCAATAGTATACTTACTATGTAAAGTGTACAAAATGCAGCAACATTAAAAGTCCAGTTAATAATTTCATCATTAACTAGTAACTCTATCGAGATTGTAGAACGTAGTGAAGCATAGGTACACCTACGCCTTTTGCATACACAGCCAGTATGTTAGAACAAAACTAACACCGCCAATAAGTTTCCAAAATTAAAAAATAGGCACACAAAATTAAAGCACTTGTCGCTTAGGCCAATGCTATACTTTAGCACCCGTCTCATTAGATTACATTGAAGCGCCACCGTTAACTTGCACCTGTCTTAGATATTGTCATTACTCTGGCACTATTGCCTTGGACGCACTTGTTCCTAGCTCTATTAGCATTAAGGTTAGGTTATCAATAAATTATAATATGCCACTTGTGAGGTTGATAGGACCGACCTCGACTGGCTGCCGATTTGAATACTTGAACATAGTGTCAACTTTTGGGCAGGTCCAACCTTGTATTTCCCTCCCTCATAGACAATATTTCATAGGTTTTGACCTAATTACCAAAATCATACCAATTTCATTATCCTTCCCTGGGGGATATCCATTCTCCCACAGGGGTGACTCCTATATTTATCTCCAAGGGTGAGAAAGTTATCCCAATTACATATTTTATTCTTCATCTCCCTATCGATATATTACCTCTAAAATATGACTCGGAATCCATAATTTCACAAATTTCATTATTTCTACCAAAATACCATTTTTTGTCCCTGTTTCATCATTATTTCTTCCCGGTGGGGTAAACTACCTCTCAGCCCCGACTGGGTGATACCTTTTCCCACACGGGCAACACCCTTATTTCGCTATTATTCCATTTTTATTAAGTTCAGAATCCCCTAATTTTTATTATTTTGCCCCAATTCTAATATTACGATATTTAACTTTTCCTAATCATATACGAATTCCTAAACCTTTAAAATTATTAAAACCTTTAAAATCCCTCGTTCCTATTTATAAATTTACTCAATTCTTACGAAATACTCTTAAAATACCTTCTTTTCGATCCTAAAAGTTTATATAATTTTGCTAAAAATTTACAAATATTATTATTAAATAATTTTTATTTAATAAATAAATATGTTTAGCTACTAACTTACGTTGGTGTAACCTAGCTTTTGTGTTGGCTTGGAGAATATAACGACGTGTTGACGACGGAGTGTGTAAAAATTATTATATTGTTGTTCACGTTGTTGCTTGGATTTTGTAGGTTATATCATCTGGATCTAAAAACAATGTAATCTTTCTTTTTTTTTCTTTTCTTTGTATTTCTATGGACTAATTTTATTTTCGCTTCGGTTTATATTTTTTTCCTTGGATGCATCTGGTTCGATTTAGTCACTAATAGGGGCTTGTTCTCGCTATACATTTAAGGTTTCCGTTTGCCCTACCCGTTTGTTACAAGGCTCTCCCCCACACACATATTCTACGTATGATTTGGTACACACGTAGCGAAATATAAGCATATAAATGTAGGCTCACTCACAGTGACTTTGCAGGAGGTTACCTGCATTTCTGGCCCCTGCCGAGGAGGCGGGTGCGCTAGGCATGGTAAGACCTAGCCGGGTTATAAGGCAGACCAGAAAGTGGGCAGCCCATTCCTTAAACGGGAACTTCTGGGTGGGATTGGTCTTTCACCCTTTCCGGCACCTTTTTACCACCCGCTCTATCGTCGAAGGCTGTGACATTGCAAACATTCCTTAGGGTGGGACATAGTTGTCGGAACTATGTCTTCGCGCAAGCCTCGCCTAGGGGTTGTCCAATGCACAGGCCGGGGAAACTTCACGCTTAGGGGGCTTGACAGTTATGGGCCAACACCCACGTTCTATTTAGGGAAAATCCTGTGTCACTTGCCCTTAACACTAACACTAACACATAAAATTCTTTAATTTTTCAGGGTCACAAACCACACGAACCCTTCAGGTAATGTACGATCTAAGGTGCATGCATCCTATAATGCATGATCGCACTTTATTGTCCTAGAAATGCTTTAAAATTCTAAAAGTTATAAAATATGTTATAGGAAAGGAGTGTGGTTACGGGGCAGTGCCGAAACGTCCGAGGTGTAGCCACCACGACCTCAATTATTTGGGAGCTCGTTAAAAATTGCTAAAGTGGAAATATAGTCCTGAAGCGCAAATAACGCTGGGATTTTGTTTTTTTAAAAAGTTTTGTTCCATAATTTTTCTTTTGTTGTTTTCTAACAGCCGTCTGCTATATAATCTTTTAAACTTTTTCAGCTAACGTGAACAACAATATGAGTGATTTTTTTCGCGCTCCGTCGTCAACACGTCGTTATATTCTCGAAGCCAACACAAAAGCTAGGTTACACCAACGTAAGTTAGTAGCTAAACATATTTATTTATTAAATAAAAATTATTTAATAATAATATTTTTGTAAATTTTAGCAAAATTATATAAACTTTTAAGAATAGAAAGAAGGTATTTTAAAGTACTTTTGGTAAGAATTGAGTAAATTTATAAATAGGAACGAGGGATTTTAAAGGTTTTAATAATTTTAAAGGTTTAGGAATTCGTATATGATTAGGAAAAGTTAAATTTCGAAATATTGGAATTGGGGCGAAATGATAAAAATTAGGGAATTCTAAACTCGATAAAAATGGAATCATAGCGAGATAAGGATGTTGCCCGTGTGGGGAAAGGTATCACCCAGTCGGGGCTGAGAGGTAGTTTACCCCACCGGAAGGAAATAATGATGAAACAGGGACAAAAAATGGTATTTTGGTAGAAATAATGAAATTTGTGAAAGTATGCAATTTCCGAGTCATATTTTAGAGGTAATATATCGATAGGGAGATGAAGAATAAAATATGTAATTGGGATAACTTTCTCATCCTTGGAGATAAATATAGGAGTCACCCCTGTGGGAGAATGGATATCCCCCAGGGAAGGATAATGAAAATTGGTATGATTTTGGTAATTAGGGTCAAAACCTATGAAATATTGTCTATGAGGGAGGGACATACAGTAATTGACCTGCCCAAAAGTTGACACTATGTTCAAGTATTCAAATCGGCAGCGAGTGAGGTCGGTCCTATCAACCTCACAAGTGGCATATTATAATTTATTGATAACCTAACCTTAATGCTAATAGAGCTAGGAACAAGTGCGTCCAAGGCAATAGTGCCAGAGTAATGACAATATCTAAGACAGGTGCAAGTTAACGGTGGCGCTTCAATGTAATCTAATAGAACGGGTGCTAAAGTATAGCATTGGCCTAAGCGACAAGTGCTTTAATTTTGTGTGCCTATTTTTTAATTCTGGAAACTTATTTTGGCGGTGTTAGTTATGTTCTAACATACTGGCTGTGTATGCAAAAGGCGTAGTTGTACCTATGCTTCACTAGTTCTACAATCTCTTTAGAGTTGCTAGTTAATGATGAAATTATTAACTGGACTTTTAATGTTGCTGCATTTTGTACACTTTACATAGTAAGTATACTATTGAAACATAAGAGCGCTAGGGGGAAAGATCACGAAAATTTTTTGGTCCTCCAGCGTTATTCATATTGACCCCCGGATGGATTACGATAATTATTTTGTTCGATAGCGAAAGTAAGTTTAACGCTAAGCACTCCGACCCCATCATGTCGGTCAACATGTCCTAAAACTGGGCGTAAAATTTTTTGCTAAATCGAGTGCCTAATCTGTGTTTCTAACACTGTCTATTGCAGTATTCCGCAAACGTTAATGTATCAATCATATTTAAGTGAAAAATAGGGGAACATGATCACTAGAAATCGCTTCCCTAGTTTCGAAAATTTATCTATCTTGAATACAAAACTTTCGTGCTGAAAAGCGCTGTTTTCCATCACAATGTTCTTACGGCACGATATTAACCATGAAACTACACATTATAGAATATATGAGATGCAGAGCGAATTATGCACACTTTGCTTAATATTCTGTTTTCTCCCAAATAACGCCGGAGTTTCTTATTGCATGCACTTAAAGGTGATTATTTTCTACTAGTGAAATCCAGAAAAATGAGTTGTCACTACATACTAATCGGTAACTTTAAAAGAACCATTTTTTGTTTATTTCATTGATGCACACATTAAGCAATCATAGATATATGTTAGATTAAACATTGTTTCAGATGAAATATTTATTAAATTGTGCTCACCATTATCTTGAGTTTCGATGGCCGGTAAGTAATATATATAACGGAGCTTATAATGTTTTACGATTGTGTTAATTGATATGGAGTGAGACGAGAGTCAGCCGAGATTCCTGCTCAGGGTTTAGCTGTGTAAAAAATTGTCCTTCTGGAAGAAACTATGTATATTATTATCAGGGAATAACTGGAACCTGAAGCTTAGGTTCTCGAAACTTATATATAGTAAAACAGATGAAAGAAGACATGAAGGTACAGTGTATTTAAAATGTATTAAAAATAATTTTACATTAAACTTAATGTGTTGCGATGGTATTATTGCTTTTCTGAAACTTTAAAGCGACTGAGGAAGCTAATAATGTTTATTTATCTACCAATATATGTCGGTTTTTGGACACCCAGAGCGAAAAATGCCTTCCACTATACTTTCATACATTGCATCAAAGCGAATGAGCTTGCAACGCAAGGAGCGTAGAATAAACACTTTCGCCCTGTCTCCAGTCGCCTCCCTTTACTACGCATACGTTTGTTAGATGTCGTTGTATAGGAAACTTGAAATTATTCGTTTATATGGTTCTTAAAGAAAATAATAGAATGTAGCTAATTTTCTGATCGGTGGTCAGAGACACTGTTTAGGCTAGCGTTGGGCAAACGTGCAGGTCATTTAGATGATAATGATGATAAATTTATAATTAGATTGTTACGTATAAATGAGACAACCTGTCATACTGCTAGCATAATTTTAATAAATACAGTTCATTGTCAAGAAGTCAGTTTCTGGCTGCGTTTCAGATAACGTTACTTTACTTCAGTGCAGACTGATTTACAAAGTTTACAGGCGCAAAGATGAAGTAAAATGTTTAAAATTTCAAACAAAATTTTTAAACTGGAATTTCGGTCCCGTTGAGGTTTTTGTCCTTTGAGGGAACCGCAACCGGGACACGATTTTCGCATGAAGCGGAATACCGGTTATATACCCTCTGATTATTATGAAACTGATGCTCCCGTGCTAAATATTGGAAATATTTTCCCATAGGTACCTTAGCTGGCGCGACCCAATCCTGCAACGTAAATAATAGAAATAACTGCTCAATATGTATGTGTAGAATGTATAGATGATGAAATGTTCTACAAAATGGACCCAATAACATTCATTCAGCTCGAGTGATTACTGAGATATTGCAGTTTTCATGTATTTTAAGTTTCAAGGGCCCACTGAAAAATACACTTGACACAACACAACAGCCTAAATAGATAAAAGAGCAGAACAACATGCGATGTTATGTGAAGGATGAATTGCTCTGTAAATGAGACCAATAATATCTATATATAAATAGTAGAACAATTGTGAAGATATTGTTGTTTGCGTGTATTTCGGATTCCATGGGCCCATTCAAAAATCAGTCTTGACCCAACTGTGCGGCGTAAATACGAATAGTAGCAGCACATTGTTGTCAGATAGAAGAGCATGAATTGGCCTGTATAATAAGACAAAATTTCCAAACAGATCGAGGAGGTTGTTGAGATATTGTTGTTTTTGTGTATTTTTGGTCTCATGGTCCCATTAATCGCTAGTGACCACAATAATCCTACGCCTTGAAAGATCCGCATAGTAAATAGTGCACTGCACCGTAACTCAATTCCGAGTATTCCACATAGCTGAAAATAATCTAAAGACGTGTTTATCGTGTGGCGAAAGGAAACGAAAAGAAAGCTGAAAATAATCTAAAGTCGTGTTTTTCCTATGGCGAGGGGAAATGAAAAGAATGATATTAATATAGGAAAATCTTTCGGCACAAAATTTTGTTGTGAGTTTCTATGCGCATTTTTAATCTTGCCCATTTCTAAAACAAATAGCAAAAATGCTCCAAGTATTGCGTAAAAACCTTATACAAATCCGTATTTGTAGGAAGTAGCTTCTGTGCATTATGTTACGGTCGTTGAATCATCGCCACTTGGTATTCACGTTTTGTTTATTGAAGCACAGCTAGCTTGGTTTTTCTCGAATAGTGCCTAAGTGACTAAAAATATCTTTCCAGTCTTTGCGACCTATAGGTTACCGCTGGATTGAAGGGTTTTCGCGAATTTGTTTTATTCAACGCTAGTAGTATATAACAGTGCACTAACTGTGTCTCCGCTGCTCAGCTGCAATATAATGTCATGTACAAATTAGCATAAAACTGAAAGGAATTTAGAGACTTCTTGCTTTTGTCCATTAGGAGTATATAACCCAACATTAAATTCGTTGCTTTCCTGTTTTAAACCTACTTTGACCATGGTGTTGACCGGGGGTTACTGCTGGGTATGGATGGAACCACCGGAGGACCCTTGGGACGTGTTTCCACACAAATATGCTATGGACTGTTCGACCATATAGGTCGTCCGTCCAGAAATATGGCAGTTGGTTAATCATGTATGTATATTTACATAAAATATATCTGGCATCCCAACCCAAAATTTGCCTTCTTGATCAATTACGTATGTATGAAGAGAAATATGCCTCGGCGACGGATATGTACAATACCCAGAAATCTATCAAAGGAGTCCTGCATCTCTGTATACAATAACTCATAGCAATTAGCATGCACAGAACCCCACTACTGTTGCAACATAGATTATGTCCCCCCTCGCTATTTTTTCGACCGTAGTGCGCCTCGTCCCTCAGAAGCTTTCGAGCTTGCGTTCTTGCTGCTGGAGAGAGGCTAAATGTTAAATTGGCATAAAAATGCTGAATTTAGGCATTATTTCAAGCTGACTCCCGTAATATACCATGGCTTAAGGCCAAAATTTTTTACTAATCGAGTATAGTACGTATAGTCTGGTCTCATTATTCCTGGTTAGAAAATAGTTTGTGTTGCAATGTGTATATGTAGGTTTCTTTTAATAAACACTATCCGTAAAAACCTATATTTTAGACCCCATTGGTAATGATAATTTTTGTTATCTAGTTCAGGTTGTAGGAAACCTTTTGTTACAGTTTGCACCGTCTTTACTACACTGAGGTATGTACATTATATTTATACACTAAAGCGTACTTTATATATGTGTATATATATTTATAGCTATATATATTGTTACGCTGATGTGTATATATTTATTTTTCAGGAAGTAATTTCTTTGCTGCAGCTTGATAACTTGGATTGTCACGATTTTAAAGTCGATTTTGTGGATAACACAGTACGTATCTCGGAATTTATTTATAGTCAAAACAGATTTGCTATGTCTTTGTGTATTTAGTATTACTTAAAATAACTTGATGCAAAACTGCAGTTAGGTTTAATTCCCTTAATCAAAAATGCACATCATTTATGTTTTCGTTGATAAAATTTGACTGGCGTCTCCAACAAAATTTACTTGTTCGCGAACAAAATCTAAAATAGTTCGCTGAGAATTTCGGACAGGTATCTAACAAAATTTGAATTTTTTCCAACGATCATCGCACCAGCAGCGTTTAATTGTGGTGAGTACTATGCACAAGTTTGGCTGTTTAACCAAACGTTTACCATAAGCTAAATTCATCCAGCTAATCTGTACTTATATGGATTCGATTGAGAAATTGAAGGGGACCATCATTATCGTGAAATGGAGAATATATATATTCAGGGAATAACCGGTACTGAAATTTACCGGAACCGTCCATTTAACCGGATCCGGAACCAGGGTCTTCGAAACCTAATATATAGAAGGAACAAATGCAGGTACAGTGGATTTAAAATGTTTTAAAATAACTTTTACATTAAACTTAATGTATTGTGATGGCATTATTGCCTTTCTGGAACTTTAAAGAGACTGAGGAAGCTAAATAATGTTTATTTATCCATCAATATGTCAGTTTTTGGACCCCCATAACAAAAAATGCCTTCCACTATACACCCTTGCGTATATTGTGTCAAAATGAATACGCTTATAACGCACGAAGCGTAGAATAAACACTTTCGCTTTGTAGAAGAAACACGTTCGCAAATGTTTCCAGTCGCTTCCCTTTACTACACATACGTTTGTTACATGTTATTCTGTAGGAAACTTGACATTATTGGTTTATATGGTTCTAAGATAAAATAATAGAAAATATTACTATAATTTTCTGATCAGTAGTCAGAGACACTGTTTTGGCTAGCGTTTAGATGATAATGATGATAACTTTCTAACCACAATGCTATAAATGAGATCAACTGTTATACTGCTCGCACAGTTTCAATGAATACAGTTCATTGCCAAGGACGCAGTTTCTGGCTGCGTTGCAGATAACGCTAGTTTACTTCAATGTAGACTGATTTACAAAGTTTGCAAGCGCACTGGCTTGTGCTTGACGCAATTTATGTTAGCCAAGCTTACAGCTAAGTACTTCTACGTAATCCATACTGTATTACCGAGTTGGACCGGTTTAATTCGAACATACCCCGCAAACTTCTGAACGTGTAAAATAGCTGCTGCAAGCATCGATCTGGCTTTGTTTTGTTAGCAAACTCCTGCAGGCTGAGATGAAAAATTCCTACTGAATTTATGTGCCCTACTTACGTTTCACATGGAAAATTGCTGAGTTAATCTTTTCTTTTGCTTGCTTGTATTGGAACTTGGTCATTGCGTACATGTATATTACATTTTTGGACCACAGATAAAGCAAAAATATGGAAAATTTCTTATAAAATATTTTAAACCTGAATTCCGGTATGGTTTTTGCCCTATGCCGGAACCGCAACCGGAGCACGATTTTCGGAATTCCGGTTACTCGCTGATATATATACATATATATGTTAGAAATGTATTCCTGTGTTTTGTGCTGCTGCGCCAAACGTTTGACATTGCCAAGCACCACATCAACAGATTGTGCAGCTTATGCTTAGGGCTATGAATATTCACTTTATTTGAATTATATAGTTGATTGAATATTGGATCAGCTATTGTATAGTAATCGTCCCAGTTGACACCTGTTCACACGCAACTTGTTCGTAGGACAATATAATTTTAGTTAGAAATTGTATAACTTGCTTATTGCTCTTAATGCGATAGTGAATAATTTTGGCGAGTGTTGTACTTACGATAAGCGTAACTGCGAAAACTCCAATGTGTGACTGCTGAAGCTGAGTGCGTGAGTGGAAGTATTATAGTTTTCTTATTTTATAACATTCAGCCGCATATCATTGTGTACGCTTTGACTCGTCGGTGCTGTATTGTTCGACATTGTGTCATTGAGTATTAAAAGATAACCAAACGACATGGTCGGTATAATTTGAACAAGCCTGGATTTTATCGTGGACGCACAATCCTCAATCAAAAGCGTATAAATGTGTTTATTGAAAATATTTTAGCCTTTTGCCGTAGCTGAATTTGAGCACGAGAATGTGGTACGACGCCTGTTGCAACGGTCGATACTCATAAAGTTAGTTGTGATGTTTTTGGCGTATATACATTGTAGCAGTGGAACCTTAGGCTCCAAATACCAGCAGTTTATGAACACTTTCCCCATAATATTTAAATTTTACGAAGCAAGAATGAATTTCCATTTTATATATGCCGCACAATTTCAGGATCTAACGTACTATTTGGTGGCTAAACATGATTGGTTGTTATTTCCGCATAGAATATATTTGTATGAGATCGTGCGTTTGTAAATTCTGTCTGAACTTAATATTTGTAAACACTATTTTGTAGCATTTTGAAAATTCAGATTATTCAAAATATATATTTTTATTTTACTCATAATTCAATATTTCGGTTGTCCGTTAAGGCTTCGAATGCGGCACTGAGTGGCGAAATAGAAAAGCGATTTTGTCGTAATAGCTATACGTTGTGTGCTCGAAAATGCTGCTTATAAGCTTGTTATTGTCTCCTGTAAGCTTCTTTAAACCACCCACATTTAATAACTAACCCGAACCTTGTAACTGCAAAGTCCTCTTCCTACTGTTGACCAAGATAAGGCTATCGTCAGCTGGCTTTATGCAAACAATTTATTATTTACTGCCACTTTTGTAGTTTCAGTGTGAAGTATAATAAAAGTATTAGGTTTCGATTTCTGAATAGCCGCAGACTACACTACATTATTACCACTGTGTGATCAAATTCTGTTAGGATGTTTACACTTACAATATCTGCATTTCGCTAAATATTATGGGTAATATATTACTCGCATTGTATATATCAGGTTATGACACGTTACAACTACAGTCATTTGGCAAAAGCAATTTTTATTTTACAGAAACGCATTTGAACTTTGGGCTTCTGGCGATACTTATCAGGATTTGTATGATAACCTTCGAGCTGTTGTGCCAAGTAAAATAGTAAGTAAGTTCTCTTTTACTTGATTCAGCCATTAAAACCGTTGACTAAATCTGGCTGACTGATTTAATAGCTGTATCTGCTGAAATGTCAGTATATGATCGGAAGTATTAAATATATGGCATTTAGTAGCTTATTTAGCACTATATTACGTGTCTATAAACGCCATTGTCTACTGCACAAAAGTGTTTTAGGTGTCTAGTCAAACTAATCATGTGTGAGTCAATATTCACTGCAGGAATATATTTATGAAGATTTCTTCTCATCAAAATCTTTCATATACTGTTTATGAGGTGTTCCCACAAGGTCTACAGGTACGGTCACATTTGGAAATCAAACCGCTTTTGTCGAACCGTTCGCGAAAAAAATCTTCGAAAAATTAACAGCTATTCAATTGCAATTCGCGATTGTTAGTATATTTTTCACGAACGATTTGCTTTTATTTTTGCTTGTAACTATAGTACCAGCAATATTGTAGGGAAACAATCAGTTTCACGATTTCTGTTGCATCTGATGTATTTTGTACAAGCGCATTCCAGTATTCGAACTGAAAAAATTTTCACGTTAAATTGACGGCGAAAGTCGAGCTAGCCTAAAATTTAATTGAATAAAGTTTTTACATCTGGTTTTAATATTCTAGCAATGTAATACAAATAGCTTTAAGTTCTTCACCTGCAAGCTTCGAACAAACAACGCTTTTTACATATTTGAGTTACTTTGCAGTAGAAAATTTTCTCATGAACGATATAATTTTATTACCTCAAAAACCACATTAGTTTTATGGTACATTGAACAAATTTAACAGCCTTTAGAATATTGTATTGGCATTGGTAGCTAAATTTTGTGGCACGATTTACTTATTACGCTAGTTGCTCGCCAGTGAGGGAAACGGTGTGAGTGTGGCTATTGCAAGTCTCCAATCTGAGTTTCTGTGACTGTCATTATACAATGGGAATACACCACTATGACGGTTTGCATTACTTTTACAATAGCGGTAGGAAGTATTCTATCAAGCCAAGAATAAGTAAATTTTGAACTTTATAAATAACAATATATACATAATTTGAAACGTTTTTCACGTTGTAGACCACTAGCATTTGCCCTACAGAATGTGACTATTTTTTTCCACTAAATTTAAGATATTGGAGTTTTGAAGCCTCCTAGAGCAGGGCCTATTATGTTCTCTATATGAGTTTAAAACAGTGAAAATGCCATTTTTAACAAACTAAACAGCACTGTAAGCCAATTGTAGATACCAAGCAAACAACCTAATTAGTTTGTCAAAGTTTTGGAAATTACTCATTTAGCGGTATTTTTAAACATTGGAAATAATAAAATTTGAGGAAACCCACCAATCCAGTGAAGAGTTTCGGAAAAAACAATTTGTGCTCAATGACCGCTAGTAGAAGAAATAACGCTCACTTCGTTTTAATAAATAATTATTGTGTAACTAATTTTATCGGTTACAGTTGAGGTTGGCAGTAATAATCACATTTTGCAGGACCGTGTTTACATGCAGTACTCGCTAGAAATGACTGTCGTGTATCGTAGGAACGAACGTCCAGCAGATATTAAACATAATTTTGCTGTCCCCGAACAAGACTCGATGAAATTTTAGTAAATGGTGTTAAAAATTCGAACGAACAACACTCACTTCCGCCGAGTTCTTCACATTATGGGGCTTTATGGTGCACATAAGTATCTTAGTTCCTTAATTTTTTTCGCGTTCACTTGGAAAAAAGATACTATTGTAATTGCGAAACTTGCCTGTATATTGCTTTACTTTTAGTCTATGCACCCAACGTTAATATAACGTTTTTAGCAAAAAACCCTTGTATCGATGTTTGGTAACTTGTATGGTATTCTACGATTGGTTTGTATTGTGCCGATTTTTGCTTTTATTTCATAGTCGACATTCTTGTCCAAATTTGGTTTGTTGTAAATAATTTTGAAGTTTTATGCCTACATTAATTTTGTTTAGGAATATCTAACAAAAGATGTCTCATGGTGTATACGAGTTGATGGTTTCGGTAAAAAGATGCGAAAAAATTATGTGTTGTCTAAAATTGAGGTAACTTATAGGCACAGTGCTCCGCAAATATGAGTGCTGTTCTTTCGACGTCTGGTCGAAGTTAGCTTGATGTTCGTTCGATAAATTCAAATTTTTTATGAGACGTGTCCGAAATCTTGGCCCGATTTTTAAAGTTTTTCGAGAGCTGTAGAAATTTGTTGCAGTGATGTTCGAGAATACAGATAAATTTTGTTCTACATCTGTTCGATGTTCTTTTGTTCGAAATGTGACACTCATTTCCGTTGAGCACTGGATTGCGTACACAAAAGTAAAGCAGCTATATATCATTTGTGTATGCTAGTTTCGGGCACATTTTAAAATAACGGTGAGGCTTGAGGCTATACTCGACTGAATCAAGATGACCATAGGAAGCACGGTAGCAGCGGTTGTGTAACGTTTTTAAACCTGATTTGCACTCCTAGTTAACAAGGAATACCACACAATAATTGTCAACTATTTTTGAAGTCTAAACAGTAGATATTCTTTTTAACTAGCTAAGTGGGCAGCTTCTAAAGTCTAACTTTATCACGTTGAAATGTGAACGATCTACGAGATTAATAGGAGGTGGTACACTGTGAAATTTTGCTCAAATAGTGAGAGAATGGCAACTGTTTGCTGTATTTTCCCAGGTTTTCTCTAAAAAGTGGGGGCATCGTATAGGTGGGCCTTAGCAACCAAAACTGGTGGTATTTCAACCCCTGCAGACACTGAAATATGATTTTTTAATTTTTGGCAACTATTTTGCAACATTGTTAACATAAATTATTATCAAAAGTTAGTCATGAGAGCTCTGGTATTAATTTCGCAATGCAATTTTGTAAATTGACCGACACGATTTGAATTATTTTTGTGTGTTTCTTGTCTGCTGATAGTTTTGCATATATTTTTTAGGTTTATTGTTATCAGTCGCAGTGTTTCAGATTTTTCCTTGATAATGGTTTATAACTCGCTTGCACTAGTTTTTGCAATGCGTAAACGCCATAGAACAATGTACTTCTGGCGATTACGTCACTCAAAGTTTTGATAAGCTAAATCTTGAAATATATATCGAAGTCTATAATAATATTGAATTTTACCGCACGTCGTTATATTATTATAGTACATTACGTCTGTACACGTGTTTATCCGTCAACGTATTATATAAGGTTTATCACCGCAGTGTAATTTGACTACGGTGTTGTACTTTAGAAATATTAGCGCTGAGATGATGGTGGTAATGATAATTAGCTTTGTCATTGTCAGCGGTTTATATAGATATATTATTCTGTTTTCCAATGTATATTTATACTTTATAATATTTTAGGACTTTGACTTTATTCCATTCGATTGGCCTGTAGAGCTTACAACACCGGATCAAACTTTTTACGTGCTCGAGTTTTGGGGCTGTGATACTGATAACATTCCGTCAGTGCCTCATAAAGTCTACTTTGGACGTTTGGTATGATTTATTAGTATAATTTTTTGGGGATTTCATTTTTGCATCGGTGTGTAGTCATGGGAATGATTATGGCTGGGTTCGAAATGTGAATTGTGCTGGATTTGTTACTTTAAAATATTTGTCGTGATTGCACATTCTCTAGATCAATCTTTGGTCTGTATTTGTCGCAATGAATAACATGTCGTAATTACTGTGGTTGGTTGTATTTACTCTCAGGATTTTACAAAAATTGGTTTTCGCAAATCGGAATCAGTTGTGACCACGAGAAATCGAACCAATGTTTTAGGCGTCGCGCGTAATACGGTAATAAAGCAATTAAATAAATCCTTTTCAAAGCTCTTCAGCTTGTGTTATTCGTTTGGTTGGATTGTTTTAAAAAGCACCACAGAACCGCGAAGCACATGCTATTACATTTTGTTTCAAGTTAGGTTTGCTTTATCCAAGTTTAATTTTTCAGTGAAATGAAAAATGCACAGATTTGTCGTGCGTGTGATAATGAATCACTAATTTGATGATTCTGAGTATGCATCATCGCTTAAAGCACCCATCCATGTTGCCCATACGGGGACATAGCGGCTAGCAAACAGAAGCGGTACTTTGTATAATTCGCTCCAAAATCTAAATTGGCATGGCTCAGTTTTTATCGAAGTCGAAACGTCATTGCACAGCCTTCACTGCAGGCTACATTATATAGCTCCTTGTTAAACTAGCAGCTTGTAATTCTTTGGTACAGTGATTTTAACGAGCAGCGTATTTGACGTTATTAGAAGTTGTTTAACTATATGTGTATGAATTTTCTACACAGCTAATGATTTTAAATTTAGCAATGGAAATATATTTTTTCTTACTCTGGTCAGATTCATATTTTGAAGAAAGTGAACTTGATGATAAGATCAACAAATAGGATAAAGTATTCTCCATTTCTTCTATATTTCGGAAGCCAGGCTTTGCTTGTAGGTACATGTGGATATCGTTTTCTTCGCGTGCATAAATGTTATTTAATGTAATATTGGATGGAGCAAAATAATTTTGCGATTAGCAGTTTTGTTACTATCGATTTTTTTAATGCGTTCATAATTGTTTTTTTTTGCTTTTTGCAATTTATTACAAATGTTTTTATTCATTATAAAGGAAATTCATTCTCTATGCGATCGTAAGTGCCACTTTAGTATATTTTTCATTGACTTTAGATTGGACTTGGCCAAACGATGTTGCCCGATAAGTTTAATTTAAAAAAGCGTCGCTATATTGGCAATACCACTATGGACCCCTTGTTATCTCTTGAATGGCAAATATTGCGCAAGTGAAAGAAAACGATCTCGTTCTGGATCCCTTTATGGGAACTGGTTAGTTGTTAAACGATTGTAATTATTATTTGGCTAAATTGGTCTTGAACACCTAGAAACGTAGTGTTGAATGTCTGGCTTCTCCAAAATGGGGTGTGCATTTTTCGGCGCTCTTCGCTAAAAACAGGGGTCCCCGGCAAATAGCACCGTTGCACCCCCCAGAAAGAAAAGCGTAAATTTTCTTTTTCGAAAGTGCCTTTACGACGTGTGAAATTTGACTAAGTTCGTAAAATTGGTTGAAAAGTTGATTTTAACCTTAATAAAGACGTTTTAGCAGGGTTCCAGAACAGCCCCACCCTTCACGGTAAATGTTCTTTGGCAAAATTGCCAGCGAATGGAGAAGCCAGAATATATGAACGAAGTGAAACATCTTAATGACGACGTAGACAGGAACTGTATAACTAGGAACGCCAATCTATTGCCTGCATTGTATACGACTTCCTCACAATATTAATTGAATTATGGAATTGCTGGTTGTCACGGATAATGGCCATTTTCGAGACATAGAGCCGAAGTTGGACTTGAAAAAACACTGTTTATCACCTTTATCAATTGGTATTGACCGCTTTCACAAATGCAACTTATACTTTTGAATATGGGGAATATTAAAACTGTGGTGACAGAAATATAACGAATGTTAATTGTCAACTGCTATGTTGCTTTCTAAAATACCCTTTTCTCAGGAAACTCAGTAAATTTTGTCATCGCGTTCGAGGAGTTTGTTCATTGTAGAGGTGAGAAATACCCGGAATTCAGGCTGTGACTAGGACCACTTTTTTGGAACCATGTCCGGCTAGGCTCTGAGGCTTCTGTCTTCGTGGCGACACGAAGATCCAGTCAGGTTAGGAGACTGGCCTGGTTGTGGTGTGGAGGCCATCTCTGTATATTCGGAGCTCCAAAGGACGGAAGCGTTTTGATCTACATTACTGTGTTTTCGAGTTTGTTTGTCTTCATGTATGGTAGGGTTTGTTACACATTATAGTATTTCATTTTAATGTTTTCACTTCTCTTCCTTTCACAGAGTTGCGCTAATGTATTGTATTTTCTTTATGTTATAGACTATACCTTTTTACATATCAATTTTTCAAAAAAATGTCAGAATATACCTCGGATGGTAGCCGAACTCTTCACATTCGATCAATTTACGAATTACAGTTATCGGATATTAGTGATTTGGAATATTTTAAAGGGAAGCTTTATATTAGTAAAGATTAAGCAGTTTACTATTATACACATTGATGGTATACAGACCATATATAATGGTAGGGTAATTCGGTACTTCATATTACATTTGGAAGTTCGGATTTCTTTTCTACTCTTTAGTATTGTATATTACATTTATTATAGTAACATTTTTGAGATTGGGTGTATGTATATATACACTTTATAGTAAAATAATGATACATATCTCTACATTTTCATCTATATAACTTTAGCATATATATACATGTGTTGCTATGGTTATGTTATCTTGAGTAGTTACATTGTGCGTATTTTCAGTATAATAGAGGTCTATTTTCTTATTCTATTTGAATATTGGTATCATATAGATCATAAATTATTCGAATTTATGATTGTATCTTGTACATAATCATTAGATAATTTTAATAGAGTAGTATATGTAACTGAACGAAGTACAACGACACATA